>APFE030600221.1:0-16418 GCA_000404065.3 Pinus taeda | reverse complement strand
CGTCAGATTGTAAGTTACAAATGTACATAGTAAAGAAACACACTTTACCTAACTCTATACTAGACCAAGTTATACTTAACTATTCCTATGTGTCGGAATATCCTAAGATATCACTTGTTGGAGTCATGATTTCCATTACACCAAAACCCGCAGGTGTTAGTGAACAGACACATCGCTAGATTTAAGCACATGCCACGAAACACACGGAAGCGTTGGATCAACACCACCATTAACGGGGATCACAACAATCTCTCCCCTCAACATGAGCTAGGTGTGTTTCAAACTCGAGACCTTTGGCTCTGATACCATGTGGAGATTTGCCGTTACACCAAAACCCACAGGTGTTGGTAAACATTACAAGCCAGTAACTAGGATCCCCAGGGTGGAAATTACGGATTCTATAGAGGTGTGGTGATTCTTCCAACAGATGTTGACCATTTGTACCTTTTGGACTTGAATAGGCTTCACTTGGACTCGTGTTTTAGCCACCTTTTGACCATGTCTTCTACAAAATCAACCTTGCAATCACTTAGCCTCTGCAACCTGACACACCTTTTTGCCTGTGAAAAGAACATTCCTTTGAGTGTCATTGACTAGTTTCGTCACCTTGCATTGAGCATAGGAACGTTCCCCTCCCAGGAACTAGTGCATCTGTATTTGGACTGTCATTCTTTCCATTGTACTATAGCATTCTTTTATTCTTTTTCAGGCTTCATGAATATGAAAAAGACAAAAAAATTATATATCCCAAAAAAGAGCGGGAATGGGACATTATTTCCATATTTGATGGCAGCTAGAGTCAGTTGTGTCACCCTTCAACAAAGCACTCAAAAAATAATTCTTTCCTCCATTGGGATGGGCTTTAGTTTGACTTAGGAGAGCCTTAACCTTGTTATTGAGTCAATACTCCTCCGATTGGTTATCTCTTCCAATCATACGGAGATTTTGATTATGCTTCCTGCATGACAAACTTATATAAAGTTATCATATACTTCCATGTAGTCACATTTGAGTCGTGCTTTTGTTCAAGGGAAGTAAACCTGAGTCGGCCTTTCTACAGTGTCTCTTGACCTATTTTTCAGTCGGTCATCCCTGGTTGTTAGAGTCATGTTCGTTATCTTTGGTCCTTTTCTCATGTTGGTTTGAGAAGGTCTCCATTGACTTCTTGCTGGCAAGTCTTGCTCTTATCAACTACGAAAAATTTCTCTGAGAGCATATCTAGAGTTGCACCCTAGCCCTATTTTCATTATTGATATGTCACCTTATCTCAGCATCGATCAGTGTCATGGGTCTTTGATTGAGTGGTTTCCCTTTTGTTCAACGTCAGCTTTCATTATCACACATTGGGATTCATGCAGTACCTTGGTTTCCATTTGACCCTATTGGTGGATTCCTCGCCTTTGTGTCAACTTTCATTATTTGTTGGTTCAGAGGGTTTCTATTGTGCACTAACTACATCTTGTGTACACCGGAAACGTGCTTCAGTTGGGTTACTACATCTGTATTCGTCTGATTCCTTCCACATTATTGGCCAGCGAGTTACACTCACGCTGGATTGATGAAGGATGCTTTAATGCCTTCCTTCTAGTGTATTTTTTCCCATCGACTTCAACTTATTCCTCTGGGAACAAGATCTAGAGTCTATTTAGCAGTACCTTAGGGTTTGCAATCATCAGTGGTAGACTCCTTCACTATTGACAATGGGAAAACATCATTGTCTCCTGATTGATAGATTCTTCCAAGTGTTCAACTACAACTCATTTATTCGCACTTGTTAGATTGTATTGGGTACCTTGACTTTCATCATCATTATCGGTGAGTATTCTCGTGTTTGTTAACGGTATACATCACTGACTGATAATCAAACGATTTCTCACATGGTCGACTTGAAATCATTTTTTCCCATTGTGTATAAATATACAACTGCGGTCGGTGAAGACCTTGGGTTTGCATCAAAATTTCTTGGTTCACTTGTCAGTCGCTCTTGTTTCTTCTAGTTCACACCATCCACCTTATATGTTGCGGTTCCTTACAACAACATCTTATATGTTGGCACCCGAGTTGCGTGTAGTACCATTTGTTCCACCATTTTGACTTGGTACTTTTTGGATCAACTTTATGACTTCAGTGATCAGCTTTCTACTTCAGCAACATTGATCAGTTATTTATATGTGATATTGAGACACGTACTTATCTAGATATGATCAAATGGTCCACTATGTATTTCTAGTTCCTTTATACTTGTATACATATTGGATCCGCTTTTGTACTTGACATGCAGACATGCTTTATTATCTTTGAGTATGGGTATGCCCACCTCAGATAGCAGTTTCTTTCTGATCTCTTTCACTGGCTTGACAGGCTGAATTCTGGTGAACCCATCTCTAGTCTTGACATGATTCCTTCTATACACTTAATATATTTCGGTCATCATGTACCCCTTCTGACCTCATATATTAGGAGGCATCTGTTATAGCACTATTTACCACTCTTGGTAGATTTGATTCTCTGGGTGTGGCCTAGGGAAACCCTTCCTTTCCAGACTTGGTCCAAATTCTAAAAACAATGTTTTACTTCCTATACGCTACTTTGCCCTGTGTTAAAAGCGTGTACATGCGGGTTTTTATATGTCCAACCCACGTATATGTGTTAAAACATTAAAAAAAAAAAAATCTCCTTAAATTCGGGCAGATTTTATGAGTTTTACCTATTACTCACCTACTATAGCTTGTGGCCCAATTGTTTCCCAACTGAAGAAAAAAAAATGGAGAAGTATAAATAAACCTCCATGGGAAGGCCTAAGGGGTGAAGAGATGAGATATTGAAATTATAGTTGAATGACTTCTGATCGAGTCTGAAGAAATCCATGTGCCTCTTGCACTCCCAAGTTATAGGAAACCTTTGTTTCCTCTTTTGAGATGTCCTTCATCCCTCTTATGACATCCTTGTGTGTATCGATGGAGGAAGATTGTTGAGGTCGGGACAGGACAGATCCAGAGGATGTTTCTGTTTGGAGCTGGAGGAAGACTCAGATTGTAGTTTTCAACCTTTCATTTAGCTTACATCAATAAAGAAATGCCATTCTGTTCCTGATATTTATCGTGTTTATGCATTGATCCATGTTGTGATTTTCTTATAAATCTTATATTAATGCTCAATTGCTCATTTGCTTATATGATCTAACACATATCATTTGTTAAAAATGGTCCTGAGAGCTAATTCCCTTGCATTTTCAACTCTGAAATCATGAGGATAGAAAAATTGTGTGATTGCAAATTTGATTTTTCTTCTTGAATTGTCTTCATGATTAAGTAACTTTCAATATTTTTCATTCATGTTGATTTGATATAGCATAAGTTTGAAATTGTTAAGTGATTTAAGATAGAAATTAAGATTAAAAAAAAAACCACATATTTCTATTACATCAATTATTGTAATAAAGTGATTTTCAGATTTGGTATGAGCTTGGAGAAATGTGCCCTAACGGATAAAACTTCTTGTAATTTATTTGAGGTCATCAATTATTGTATCACTAGAAATATGCCTGACTGACATATCTTTAAAACCCAATCCAAATACCTTTAACAATACAAGATGACAGAATACTCACTTCATGATAGGTGATATTGTATCATCGTGACAAATGCAAATTCAACCTAACAATATAACACTTCAACATCTAGTAAAAGAACACTTCAATTCATGCATCCATACATGAATACACACACAAACACTTAAAATTGTCTCAAATGTACATATTTAACAAAATGGCACAATGTCTTCAATGTAGAAAAAGACACCTCATGCCTATATATAGAAAATGATTCTAATATAGGAAAAACATCCCATGCCCAAACATGATCTTTTGGCATATGATGGTGTATGTAAAATGGGTCTCTTAACCACTTCACCTTTACCACAATCATTTTCATCCTAGAAGTTGATCGGTATCCTCTTACTAGAAGAAGGAGCTCAACTTTTTGTCATTTGTGGTGTACTTCTCTCTTGGGACCACACAATGAAACAACATTTCATTAGATTTTTTCCATAATAAATTACACACTTACAAACCACTACTTTATAATTCAACCCCATAACATTAACGAAATATGATCTAATAAATTGCAAGGGCAGTTTCATCTTTCGTTCCCTTAACCTATCTACTATATGACTCTTTAATAGTTACAAGAGTTAGATTATATAATTTAAACAAAATATGCCTAGACTCATTTCAATTCATCATAAAGAAAATAAATCATCAATGAATGATCCCATCTTGAATGTATGATGAAGATTCACTAGTAGGTGGAATAGTCTACTACACAACCTGCTTAAAAGAAACATCTATTGTTGCATACACTAAACTTCCATTGTGGGTTGATGGTCGAGGGATTTCATGGGGGCTATCTGAGAAACCACTTGAGATGAAACAATAGTAATCAAAATGGGTGTGGGTCAAGAGGGGTAGAAGAAGGCTATCGAATGGTCTATGGATGCAGACTTTGTGGGTGGATGGGATGGCAAAAGTGGTGGAGGGAAGTGATGATCAACATCAATGGGTTATATTGATGGTCAAAGCTCCCCAGTCAAGGTAGCTAGATACCAAACATCAGGGAAACGTGATGATAATGATGGGAAAACGATGGGAAAACAATGAATGATGGTGAATGATATGTAGCGATAAGAGTGGAAAATTAATAAAACAAAGGAACCCGCATACACATTTATCATATTTCAATTAGTAAAATGGATCATAAGAATAAAAGGCTAGGAGAGGTAAACATTTGCGGATGGAACGAAAAAAAAAAAAAAAATCGACCAAGAAAGAGCCTCCACGCTAAGCCAAACAATAGGTGAGTGAAAAAATAGTTGAACAACTAAAAAAATAGACCATGGGAGAAAATATTTGTTCATAGTTGTTGTCTCTGGTGAACTCTTGCACCATAAACAACGATAATACATTCGAGCAAGCGATATTGATTTCCAATAGATCACCTCTTGTGTCATTTGAGATCATGAAACCAAATTTATCATATTCATCATATGACGTGACACTCTGTCATTCCCTGTGCAATAGGAATGGGGCCATTCAAACGCCATGGACGAGGCTAACCAACACTTGAAACGAGAATTTAACCCTATACCTTGAAATGAAATTGCATTGTTTCATCTCCAACACTTGTTCATAGTAGGTGTGGTTGGTGATAAATAATATTGGTGGGGCATAATGTCATGTCTCATCCATTAATGCATGTTGGGTTGGTGGCATTATGTCCCTCCCCACTGGTCCTATAAACACCCCATCTAGGGAACTTCGATGTTAACCTTATTTTTACATCATATTTATATATAGAGTAATTTATAGTAAAAAATATCTAATTTCCTCTATAAATTCATCCTCTTTTTTAGAATGAGGGAGATGTGTAATCCCTCGACGAATCAATATGGAGTTGGCATGTGCAATCTCACACACTAGTGTGAAGGAAATGTGTAATTCATTCCATACTAAACATAGAGTTGACATGTAATATTTAAAAAGAAATATTAATAACAAAAAAATGTTATTCATAAATAAAATCTTCCAATGTCCATAGTAATTCAAAATAAAAATAAAAAATCTTATATTTTCATTTTTAATTATGAGAGAAATTAATATTTTGTTTATTGTTTAAAAAAATATTTCAATATCAGCTTTAAATAAAATATTTCAATATCTATCTTAAATGAATAATTATATATCTATACAGAGAAAAGTATATTATTTTCTAATTCGTAATCTATTGTACAATTATAATTTATTTAGTTCTTAATGTAGAATTGATACATGGCATTAAAACATATTAAGTATAAAAAACATATAAATATATACGTGAAACATTTATCAAATATCAAAATATAACAATATCACACATATAACAAATATTTCAATATCAAACAATTACAAATTAAAAATAAGATTTTTGAAGTTGAGTTATATATCTCTCCTTTATAATGAGAATTTATATGATTTTTTAATCTCATTTTGGCATTCTTTCAATCTAAATAACCAGAATGAAATATTAAAAGCTCTTTGGAGAACACACAAATAAACATTGAAACAATTAATAAAACACAGATAAGCATTCACACAATTAATAAGCATGTCATCGAAGTGCCCAAGGCCTATTATAAACACACAAAAAACATTTAACAAATCAATGATCAAAGTGGCCAAGGCATGTCATGATTAAAGCCTTGCAATGTTATTGCACGTCTTATTAGCTCCCAGGCAAATATAAACAATAATAGAGTTTGGCTTTATCTAAATCCATAAAAAGATATGGGAGTCTAGCTTTATCTAAACAAACAACAAAGGATCTATCTAAGTACACATCCAATCCAAACACCAAAAACAATGACAATGACAACCAACATCCATCTTCGGTGCAACACCATACAGGGCATTCCTAAGCCCTAAACACACACAGACACACTCAACTAGCAATTTTATGATTAGCAACAAACTAGATCTTAGACTTTTGTGATCCATATTGATGATGAAGATATATTTCGGATTCATCGCATAAGTAAGATTTGGTCAATATTTCAAACCATCTAATGTGCTTCATCCTCGGGACAAAGGTGAGAAAAAATCAATCTACCCATAAGTTTAAATAGAAAAGATGTATCCATGTCCAAAAAAATCAATCTACCCATTAAGTTCAAATAGCAAAGATGCATCCATATTCAGAGTTAGCAGGTAGGAAATTAATTATTAAGAATCAGTTAAAAGAAGAATATATATATATATATATATATATATATATATATATAAATTAAATTAAATTAGTTATATGAAGAATAAATAAAATTAGTATTTAATTATAAACTAATACTTAGTTGTTAAAAAGTAGTTATTATGAGCTGGCTGTTAGATATTAGATGATGGAACACTAGTAATTTATTAATTAATTTTGTTTTTTTATTAAAAATATATTTATTCTTCTTATTATCATTATTATTAAATTAAATTAGATAAATAAAATTGCAATTAAAATTTATTATATATGTATATTGTTAATAAAATCAGATTAAAAAATATAAAATAAAAATAAAAATAAAAAAGGGCAATCAAGAAGAGAGATCGAGAATCCAGCTTTTGCTCAATTTCCCACCATCGTCCCTATTGAGATTGATAGCATGTTTCTCAATCTCAATGGCTTCTTTGAGTTTCCTGTGATGGAAGTGATCAACCCTTGTAATAACTCAAGCATCCTCAATGCTAACATGGTGTTTAAATTTTCTCGCATGTTCAGCCAAAGTTGTTAAAGAGCAGGAACAATTGTGTTTAATGTTTGTTGTGTGCTCTTGGATTCTTAAATATTAAAGCGACAGTTTTTTTATTTATTAAAAAAATAAAAAACTTTCAAATAATATTTACATAAATACATCATCATTTTGAAAAAGTACGATATTTTTTTCTAAATACGCGACAATTAAATCATGTGATAGTCTTTTTAAATACATCATCATTTTCAAAATGTATGATATTTTCTCAATTCATGAAAAATACGCGACAACTAAATCATTTTAATAGTAAGAAAGGCTCATGTCTCTTTCACTCTACAAGAATTATAGTACATTCAACTCATTATATGAATTTGAATGTCAAATTATATGATATAATGGTTATCAATAATTTTGCACAGGATATTGTTAATCAATTTTAAGACTCCGAACTTCTCTTTAATGCGTTACAAACGATGGACTTACATAGAGGTCATATCATCTTTGTGAGAATAAATTGGTGGGCTTCACATTGTGTTATCTCAATAGTCCAAGGATGCATTTTATTATAAATAAATAAATTATAATTATAATTATGTGGTAATGTAGGCCAGCCAACATGTTAGTTTTATATTCTATAGTATTTGTCAACTTCGATACATATGGTTGGATCTGAGCCATTCATTATATTTTGTCCAGCCGCAGGTCAACTCAATCAATAAAAGGTTTAAAAAGCAAACCAATATTCAAATATATTTATGAAACTTAACAGGAAGTGAAAACAAACGATTTCCAATAAAATACTCTACTTTTAAATATTCCAATGGATAAAAGGCCAGCCAAGTAGAAAAATGACCACCTCTCACCGTACTGAACAATGTAATGGATGCAAGATAGTGCAGAAATAATCTTCCCATCTCTTTTAGGGACGCAATGGTAATGAGAATATTCTTTGCACCAGACACATACTTCTGGGTGGTAAAGTCACCCAGGTAAATTTTCCAATAATATAAAGAACCAAAGTTATTGCTCTCCAAGTTTGTTCTCTTATTGCTTGATCGATCTCTCACTGAAGCATTAAAATAATCAGCCTTAACCATTAACAGAAGCAATTCCAACAGTAAATGGTAAGTTTTTGAAAAGAAGAGATGTCAAATCACAATCATCAATTCAAATTTTGAATGGAGTTGACTACCAAAATGGACTGTTATGGAGCCTGTCTATTATCAAACTAAACCTCGCTGCTTGAACACTTCTAAAATACTCGTGCCGATTTTTGCTGGAGATTCAACAACTGTGACTCCTGCTTCTCGTAAGATCTGAATTTTGTCTTGGGCTGTACCTTTTCCTCCAGATATAATTGCTGTAATTCAAACAAAAACCAGTAGAGATTGTTAAAGATTCCTGTTTAAAAAAGTGTTGATTAAAAAGTAAATACAATTGGGCAGGTACTAAATTTAACAGCAGAAAAGTAACACCTTATTTCAGAGGAAAGCATCACCTAAATCAGAGCAGAGTCAAATATGAGCACCTTCATGTAAAAACTATGCAACAAAAAAATAACTGATTCCCTGTACAAACTCATCAGTTGTATAATACTTATAGCATATTTATTTTCCAAGCAAAACTTCATGGGAAAACCTATAGAATGCTTTACCACATTTGTGAGCGTCCCTACTAAACCCGAGCACCTGCTGGCACAGGACTAGCCAAATGCCAAAACATTGGCAACAACCAATTGAGCTAACCCCTTGTGTTATATATTATTTATATGAATACTACAATGGTTTGGATAAATAGACCTGTGTGTCAATCAATTGGGGCTCGAAATATAGCATACTGGATTTATTTAGCATATGGTTCCTGCCTATTCTCAAATTGGGTGCCTGGTATTTGATTTACAAGATTCAAAACACTTTTTACACCTACTGGGCCACAGAAACCATGCCTCATTACCATCATGAACATTAAGCTACATGGAAAATTCTAAAAACTGCCATTAGTCTCTCGTTTAAGCAAAGCCTCATGAACGTATTCACCCAATGATAATGGAAGTAAAACTTGCAATCCCTTGCAGGACAAATATAGTCAGTGTCTATTGTTTCCTGAACATTTTTTTTCAGAAAAGCAGTGATGTGCAACGATTTTTAAAAATATAAATTACTAAACCAAAATTTTAGTTGAAAGCAATTATAGAAAACTAATCCAACAGGCAACCAATTTGTGATCATTGCGCAGGGTAGGATTATATGTGCAGTAGAAACCATTAGAGAACGAACATGATGCCTCACACATTGTTATGTAACCAGATCACAAAACAAAGGAAGAAATAGATTGACAACTTGAAAATAAGTCTCTTCAAGAGGGCAACCTCCTTTTACATCAAATAAATAAACAATTCTTGAATGATACAAATGACAAGACCATGTTGGTACACAACCATAACAATTGTGGGCTTCTATAGGCCACAACAATAACAATATGGGGACTACACTAGTATTATAGGGACCTAACATGCCCCTCCTTCAAAAAAGTGTTGTCCTCAATGATTGAGTAGATCTAGATGCTTCTATATAAAATACTCATCCTCCCATGTGGAATCTTCAGCAAGTCAGTTCTTCCACTTAATGAGATACTCTAAAAGTAATCGATTTTGTAGCTTCTTGGTTCTTGTTTCCATGATTGCTTCAGGCTCCAATATGATTTTTCCTTCCTCATCAAGTTCTAGCAAATATTGTTTGAATTGGAAGCTTGTCACCTAAAACCTTCTTTAAGCATGAAACATGGAAAATTGGGTGTACTTGGGAAGATGCAAACAGTTCCAATTTGTATTTCATAGTACCAATCTTTTGCAACACCTTGTAAGGACCATCGTACTTGGGTGATAAATTATTATCCTTCTTAGCTTGCTAGAGGAACATTTGTTTGTATGGTTGTAGCTGTAAAAATACCCAATTGCCTATGTCAAAACTTCTTTCACTGTGATTTTGATATGTCTGTTGTTTCATTTGATTCTATGCTAGAGTCAGGGTATCCTTTAAGAGTTGGAGAACTTGTTGTTAATGCTCGATGTGATCTTCCATTGCTTGAACCTTATAATTTTTTCCTAAATATGATGCAATAGATGGTTGATGATATCCATAAAGTGCCATAAATGGGGTCTTTTTTGTTGCGGTATGGAAGGAAGTGTTATACCACCATTCTGTCAAGGATAACCACTTGACCCATTGTGTTTGTTTAACAGATACAAAGTAACGAAGATATTCTTCCAAACATTTATTCACTATCTCAGTTTGCCAGTCAAAAAGAGGATGATAAGATGAACTATGAGCTCATTGAGTACCAAGACAATAAAATAATTATGTCCAAAAATTTCAATGAAAATGGGATCGCTATCACTTACAATAATCTTTGAGTTTCCACGTAATTTTTGAATTGTTTCCATAAATGCAGTAGCGACTATACTGGCTTTCGAAGGATAAGATAATGCACGAAAGTGTGCATACTTGGTAAGTCTATCAACTACCACCATGATGACACTCTTTCCTTCAAGCATGGGTAAACCTGTGATAAAAGCCATTGAGACCTCCCAACGTTGACTTGGAATGGCTAAAGGTTGTAACATCCCTGGGGTTTTAATTGTCTCAACTTTATTTTGTTGCCAAACCAAAGATTCTGCCACGAAATTTTGAATATCAGATTTAAGGGCATCCCAAAACAAACTCTTCTTGACTATGTGGTAAGTTTTTAAAAATCTTGAGTGCCCTCTAAAAGGAGAGGTGTGCAATTCCAAAAGAATTGTTTGTTTGAGTTTGGAGTTCTTACATAGATATAAGTGATCTTTGTACCATAATGAATCATTTTTCCAAATAAATGTATCAAATGTATTGGGATCTCGCTGCAACTTTTAAATGAGTGTCCACACCAATTCGTCGTTCTTCCATTCATTCCTTGCTTCAGTGATCCAATCACATTGGACAATAGAAATGGCATAGAGCAATCCCTCCACATCCTCATCCCTTCTTGAGAGTGCATCTACAACGACATTTTGCTTCTCTTTTCTTTAGATGATTTCAAAGTCATAACCCGACATCTTACTGACCCATTGTTGCTGCTCTTCTGAAAATGATCTTTGTTCCAAAAAGCATTTAAGACTATCATGCTCTATTTTTACCTTTAAGTGCCTTCCCATTAGGTAAGGGTGTCATTGCTTCAAGGCATGTAGTAGCCAACAATTTCATTTTCATAAATACCTTTGTGTAAATACTTTCCCTTGATTGGAGAAACTTTCAAAAGCAATAGGTCTTCCTTCTTGCATTAAAACAACACCAATTCCATTTCCTGAGGCATCACATTTCACAATAAAGGTTTTTGTGAACTCTGGTGTAGCTAAGACTGGAGCTTGGCACATTGCCTCTTTAGGATGTTCAAAGGCCTTAGTTGCTTCTAGAGTCCAAAAAAATGCATCTGTCTTCAATAATGTTGTTAGAGGTGTGGTTATTTTCCCATAATTTGAAACAAACTTGCGATAATACCCTTTCAATCTGAAAAATCCTCGAATATGCTTTAGCGTTGTGGGGATTTCTCATTCCTTAATAGTTTTAGTTTTGTTAGGGTCTACCTTAACACCCTCATGAGATACAATATGACCCATATATTCTGTTGGAAAATGTAACTAGGTTCGGTCTTCATAATTGTATTTGAGTCATCTTGTAATGTACCTGTCAAAAGAAAGCAAAGAGAATTTTTATTATTGATTTAATTGACTTATTAAAGCATGGGTTTCATGCTTGGGTCAATTGTTATAGGTCAAGCCTCCATTGTAGGCTTTAAGATTATTTATATGGGTCAAAGTCAATTCGTTTATTGGTCAGAGACTCCTCCATCAAGTCTCCTTCTAATGGCTTCAATAAGATCATCATCAAGTCGGCTACATCTAATCAAACTCAAGTTGGCCTCATCATAAATGTAGACACAGTGGTTCTATTAGGGTCCCAACCTAACCCCCTTATTTATGTAATGGGATCATGTCATAGTCAAGAGTCAATAAAGCCCATATTAATAATTGTAAGTGGTTAATCTACAATTAATAACGGAACCACAGTTAGTTGCAAATGGGCCGTAGTATTAGATAGATGGTATTATTAATACCACGGTATTGGCCCGTGGTATTGCATGTATGAGTCATATATAAAGGATAGAGACTCTCTGCGAGGAGCATCGTGTCTTATTTTGTAATCGAGCTCTGCTCTATTGGAGGTTGCCCCCTCGAAGAGGCAAGTGAATATTACTCTCTGAATAATAAAATCATTGCTATTTTGTGTTCTGGGTATCTTTTCTTTGCATATTCTATATTTGGGTATCATTTGCAGGTTAAGAGCATAACAAGTGGTATCAGAGCACTTTCCAAGGCCGGTGGGATCTCCATTTCTTAGAAAAAAAAAAAAGAATTGGCTAGAGACGTGTTCTGGTGTCTTTAAACCACGGGATCTGTCGTTGAGCGCATAAACCTATGGATTTGGGGAGGCATGCACACAGGAAATACAAGAGGTGGTCACGTCTTTTGGACTCCCTTGTAACCCCTATGGGTACCCCTTCGAGTAGTAGCGCATTAGATAGAACCGCGCATGGACTGTCTTCCACGTACCCTCTAGGTATATTGGAAGCCCCCTAGGCTCCCTTGAAACCTCGCCATAGATAAGCCGTCGGCCATCTCGTGGCTACAGTACACCGAGATCAGCACTCAGAGAGATTACTCGCCCGTATGATAGGGTAGTCACGTTGTATGGCTAAGGGTATGGTCGATCCTCCTTAGTTAGAGCCTTGAAACATTGGGCCGAGTACTACTGCCAGACCCTTATGTATATTGTGATCTGTAGCACCTGAAACTCCTCAAGACCATAGTTCCCTTTTCTATTAGGGGATCACACATCATCTCTTCCAGATCCGCTTGTGCAAAGGGGTGTAGCAGCAGCAGACATCAGTCCGAATCAACCATTCTGATCTATTAGATCCATCAGATCCTCAGAAGCAGTCGGTTCCGCCGCCCAGAGCTATCAGATCCGCCATTCAGATCTCTCAGATCCACCAGATCAGAGTCGTTGTGAAGGGTTCCTATACTAGGGTATAATTTTCGCAGGACTTTTGGCCACATTGACATTTTGAGGATTTGGCCACTGTAGTATTGATAAGGAAGGACAAACTGGAAGAGTCAGTGCAAAACCTCCACATTCAGCTTACCAGACTATGTAGCATGGTCGAGAAAATAGTCCCGAAGGGCAAGGAGCAAGCCCACGAGGAGGCATATAATGGCCATGAACACAATGAGGGTGAGTCTAGCCACTCTCCTCATGTCTGGCACACCCACCCACAACCCAGTCAGTGACCTCCCAAGTTGGATATGCATAAATTTGACGGTTCGCACCCATCGGCATGGATAGCACAAATGGAGAAATATTTCAAACTAAATCACATCTTCGATGATGAGACTCAGCTTATGTTGGGGAGCATGTACTTGGACAATGAAAGGTGGCAATGGTGGGAATGGGATCAACGTTGCACTGGACCTTTTAGGACTTGGCCCAAATTCACCAAAGCTCTTCAAAACCGCTTTGACTGGGAATCATCTTTTTTGGGTCGTCTTACTAAGCTCCGACAGATTGGTACAGTGGATGAATATATTACAGCTTTTGAAGCCTTAACCTTCCGTACTTGGGGGTCTCTCAGATGTGTTCTACACGGAATGTTTTATCAGAGGTCTTAAAGAAGCTATCAAAGCCCAAGTCCTATTGCACCACCCTCCCACATGGACAGAGGCTTGCAAGATAGCTCGTAACGTGGAATGTGCATTAGCAGCCCAATACAGTCACCCAAATTTCTTCGCTAAAGGTCGGCCCCCACAGGCTCACAACACGGCTCAAACACTTAAGGTCCAAAAGGTGTCACCTGCGGAGATGGCCGAAAGAAGAAAGCAAGGCCGATGTTACTACTGTGATGAAAAATACGCCCCAGGTCATAAATGCAAGGAGCCCAAATTTTTTCAAATTGATGCCACT
Source organism: Pinus taeda (assembly GCA_000404065.3). NCBI lineage: Eukaryota > Viridiplantae > Streptophyta > Pinopsida > Pinales > Pinaceae > Pinus > Pinus taeda. Next base: position 2,097 of record APFE030600221.1, on the reverse strand, counting down.
GACTACAGCTCAACAGAGGAAGATCCAACACTGGAGGAACATGAGCCGCTAGAAGAAGACAACCAAAAGGACAATGTCTCTAACAAACCAGTTATTTCGTTGCATGGTTTGGCAGGGATTTCTTCCCCTCAAACTCTCAAAATCAAAGGTTTTATTAAACATCGCCCAGTAGTAGTGTTGATTGATAGTGGAAGTACACATAATTTCATCCATCAAAAAGTTGCAGAAGCAGTGCATTGTTTTGTACGAGTAGTTTCTAACTTCCAAGTTCAAATTGTGGATGGAGGCATAATGAAATGTGAAGGCCATTGTGAAAATGTCAAACTTCAAATGGGGGATTATCAGTTGAAAACCCACATGTTTGCCATACACATGGGGGGTTGCGACATTGTCCTCGGAGCTGAATGGCTCCGCACTCTTGGGCCAATCACAATGGATTTCTAGGAGTTATATATGAGTTTTAAGCAGAACAACTACACACATACCCTCCGTGGACTCCAGGCGGGAGCCCCCTCTATCATCAATTTGCATAGGATGGAAAAATTATTAAAAAAGGGCAATCATGGAGTTGTAGCTCAATTTAATTCCATCCAGGCAGTCGAAACCAAGCCTCTGCCAATTCATCCTGAGATGCAACGGATTTTAAATAACCATCTGCCGGCCTTTGACAAGCCTCATGAGCTTCCACCCTCGCGAGCGGAACATGATCATAGCACCACCTTGGTTCCAGGGGCCCAACCCCCAAATGTGTGCCCATACAGATATCCGTTCACCCAAAAGAATGAAATAGAAAAAATCATCAAGGAACTTTTGGAAGCAGGTGTCATTCGTCCCAGCATCAGTCCTTATTCATCCCCAGTGGTCATGGTGCTCAAGAAAGATGGGGAGTGGCGGATGTGTCCCGACTTCAGAGCCCTCAATAAGTTGACAGTCAAAGATAAATTTCCCATCCTGGTGGTTGATGATTTGCTGGATGAACTCAATGGGGCTCAATTCTTCACTAAGATGGATCTTCGCTCAGGCTACCACCAAATTCGCATGAAGGAAGTCGACATTCCCAAGACTACTTTCAAAACTCATGAAGGCCATTATGAATTCCTAGTCATGCCATTTGGTATTTTTAGTGCCCCCTCTACTTTTCAGAGCCTTACGAACCACATTATCAAACCATATCTCAGGAAATTTTTCATTGTCTTCTTCGATGACATCCTCATCTATAGTAGCACTTGGGCCGCACATCATCAACATGTAGATCTACTCTTGCAACTACTCCGCAAGCATAAATTATTTGTCAATATGTCCAAGTGTTCATTTGGCATGGCAGAAGTAGAGTATTTGGGCCACATTGTGGGGCGTGAAGGTGTCAAGGTGGACCCCAAAAAGATCTAGGCAATGTAGGAATGGCCTCAACCTAAGAGCTTGAAGAGCTTGTGAGGATTTTCGGGTCTCACAGGCTATTATCGTAAATTTGTCTGCAACTATGGTCGCATAGCGAAGCCCCTCACCCAACTCCTAAAGAAAAATTCATTCTTCTGGGATGAGGAAGCACAACAAGCCTTTACAGCTCTAAAAAATGCCATGTGTTCCACTCCAGTTTTAGCACTACCTGACTTCACCAAATCTTTTGTCATTGAATGTGATGCTTCAGGTACAGGTATTGGGGCGGTTGTAATGCAGGAAGGGAGATTGTTGGCCTTCACAAGCCAACAACTCATTGGGAGGAATCTGGGCCAATCTACCTACGAGAAGGAAATGATGGCCATCTTACATGCAGTCGAAACCTGGAGACCTTACTTATTGGGGCAACGTTTCCAAATCTGCACAGATCATCACAGTCTTAAATATTTTTTGGAGCAATGCCTATCCTCCCCACAACCAAATAAATGGCTAGCCAAAATGCTGGGATATGATTATGAGATCATTTAGAAGAAAGGGAAAGAAAATAGTGTAGCAGATGCATTATCTCGCCAATTTGAGGGGGAAAGTACCCTGCTAGCAATTTCCCTCCCCATTCTAGAATGGATTGAAGAGGCTCGCAGGGAATGGTTTTCACACCCCGGGCTCTCCCAACTCATTTCTCAATTGCAGGTAGATCCA
>APFE030600199.1:45520-61532 GCA_000404065.3 Pinus taeda | reverse complement strand
GTAGATGATTTCAAAGTCATAACCCAACATCTTTGTGCCCCACTTTTGTTGCTCTTCAGAGGATAATCTTTGTTCTAAAAATTATTTAAGGCTATCATGATCCGTTTTTACCTTGAAGTGTCTTCCCATTAGATAGGGTCGCCATTTCTTAAGTGCATGGAGTATTGCCAACATTTCCTTCTCATAAATAGCTTTTATTAAAAACTTTCCCTTGATTGGAAGACTTTCAAAAGTAATGGGTCTTTCATCTTGCATTAGAATAGCACCAATTCCATTTCCTGAAGCATCACATTCCACAATAAAGGTTTTTGTGATGTCTGGTGTAGCTAAGATCAGTGCTTGGCATATTTCCTCTTTAAGATGTTCAAAGGCCTTTGTTGCTTCCGGAGTCCATGAAAATGCATCTTTCTTCAGTAATGTTGTTAGAGGTGCTGCTATTCTCCCATAATTCTTAACAAACTTGCGATAATACCCTGTCAACCCAGGAAATCGTCGCAGATGCTTTATGGATGTGGGAATTTTCCATTCCTTAATGGCTTTAATTTTGCTAGGGTCTACCTTAACTCCTTCATGAGATACAATATGACCCAAATATTCCACCTCCTGGACTCCAAAGAAACATTTGGATCTTTTTGCATATAATTGTTTCTCCTCCAATAGTTGTAGCACCCTGTCAACATGTTCAACATGATCCTCCCAAGACTTGTTGTAGATTAGTATATCATCAAAAAATACTAACACAAATTTTCTAAGGAATGGTTTGAAAATTGTATTCATCAAACTTTGAAATGTTGAAGGTGCATTGGTAAGGCCAAAAGGCATGACCAAAAATTCATAATGACCCTCATGAGTTCTAAATGTTGTTTTCGGAATGTCTTCAATCTTCATTCTGATTTGATGATACCGTGAATGAAGATCCAACTTGGTGAAGTAAATTGATCCATGCAATTCATCCAGTAATTCATCAATGACAGGAATGGGGAACTTATCTTTAATAGTGAGCTTGTTGAGCTCCCTATAATCCGGAAACATGTGCCATGATCCATCCTTCTTGTGCACCAATACTACTGGATCAGAGAAAGAACTTTGACTTGGTTGAATTATACCAGCCTCTAGCATTTCTGCAACCATACGTTCAATTTCACTCTTTTGGAGATAGGGATATATGTACAGCCTGATGTTTGGAGGAACACTTCCTGGAATCAGATGAATAGTATGATCATGATCACGCATAGGTGGGAGACCTTTGGGAGCCTCAAATACCTTGGAATGATTGTCCACGACTTTTTGGAGATCTGGATAAATAGATGATTCTGATGTGGAAACATCTAGCGAACATAATTGTGCAATTACACCTCTTTGCTCATTGAAACACATGGTCCCATATATATATGTATGTGTGTGTGTGTGTGTGTGTGTGTGTGTGTGTGTGTGTGTACTCAATTCCAAATAAAAAGACTTGTCAATAATAGATAATGTAGTAAAAAGAGAATATCTTAGTATATCTTGAAGAAAGAGGATTAAAATATCATGTTAAAACGATCCTTTGACTTAATTCTATTGGATACAAAATTATTATCTAGAAATGCAAAAAATAAAAATAAAAAATACCTATAGACATTGAAGGATACTCTAGAATTATACTATCCACACAATCTTCTCCTCCCTCATTATCTCTTCCTCAGTTACATGCACTATTATGAGAATTGAGTCATCAATGTTATAGCCAACAATTGCCAAGAATTTCTAACAGATGCTAGATAGTTCCAACACATGTTAGGCAAGCCAATACATGCCAAGTGATAAGGCATTCCAAGGTGTGCTAGTTGTTAGGGTGTGGTGCCAATGCATTGTAAAGAGTGTTAGGGAGTTCCAACAAACACAATGGAGCACTAGATTTAATTGCATGTAAATGAATGAACAAGTGTATGTAATAGGGAGTGTTACCCAGTTCTAAGTATGCTAAGAAGGGAGTGATAAGGTATGATACGCAGTGCCAATGCATGTTAGAGTTATTGGGAACCATGTCGAGATGTACAAAATGACAAGGTGTGCAAATGTGTGTTAAGGAGTGTTCGTGGGTGATAGGGAAACATAAGGGAGCACTAGGCTGAAAAGCATGGAAATGGATGGATAAGATTGTGTGACAGTGAGTTTTAGTGAGTTTCAGGTGCGTTAAGGAGGGAGTGACATGGTATGTTAGGCAGTGTTAGGGCATGCTATGGTGTCAGGAAGAATTTTTCCAAGATGTGCTAGGTTCTAAAGTGTGTCAATGCGTGCTAGGAAGTGTTACAAAGTGCCAGGGAAACAAAAGGGAGCACTAGGTCAAAATAATGCATGGAAATGAATGAATAATATTTTGTCACAAGAGGTGTAAGTGAGTTCTAGGTGTTCCACATATTCTGGGAAGTGATAAGGCATGCTAGAGTCTATGGAAACATGCCAAGATGTGCTAGGTGCTAGTGTGTGCCAATGCATGTTAGGGAGTTTTAGGGAGTGTTGCAAAAGCACAAGGGAGCACTAGTTTCAAATGCATGGAAATGAATGAATTCAAGTGCGTGATAGTGAGTCTCCATGAATTGTAGCTATGTTAGGAAGGGAGTAACAAGGTATGCTAGGTAGTTCCAGCTAATCCTATAGTGCCAAGGTGACATGAAAATATTTTCCAGGTATTAAGGTGTGGAATGTGCACCAGGGAGTGTTTGGGAGTGCCATGGAAACACAAGGGAGAACTATTTCAAACTGAATAGAAATAAAGGTTGAATGAGAGTGTGTGATACAGAGTATTAGTGAGTTTCAGATGTGTTAAGGAGGGAGTGACAAGGTTATATGCTAGGAAGTGCCAAGGCATGCCAGAGTGTTAGGGCATGTGAGGGAGTGCTAGGGTGTTCTAGGAAGTGCCAAAGCATGAAAGGGAATGCAAACGATGATAACACATGCTACAAAGTACCAAGGGATTGTTATGTGCCAAGTGCTATGGCATGTCAAGATGTAAGCTATGTTGCTCAATATTTTTATGCTCATGGTTGGACATGACCCTTGACTTGGTCACTTGTAACTTCTTATGTGGGATAAGTTGAAATTGTACATGAGTAGACTAAGATGAGTTATATTCAATTCTTAGGTGAACAAGGCATAGTCTAGGTGTAGTAACTGTAACTTGATCATGTTATTGTAGTCGAGGCAAGACTTGGTTAGGTTCCCAAGTCCCTAAACAATTAAGGGTAGTTGTGAGGGGATGGAAACTAAGGAGTGCTGGGGCATTCCAAGGAATGAAAATACATGCTAGCACATGTCAGAAATTGTCAATTCATGTCGAGGTGTTTCAGGGAGTGACAAGGAATCAAAAGGGAGCACTAGGTCAAAATGCATGTAAGTGGACAAATAAAAGTGTGTTCCAAGGATTGTCATGTCTCAAGGACAAAGTATGTTAGGAGAAGTTTAGAATAGGACTTGTAGGAGTGGAACCTATGGGTACAATAGGGGGCTTGTCATATCAACTTTAGACAAAAGGAGACTTTCGGTTTGGCACAACATTTTTTTCCTATGACTTGTTTGGGTTCCCAAGTCATTAAAAAGGTAAGGCTATCTATGACTGCATGAAATCTAGGGATAGGGAAGGTGTGCGAGGGAATGCCACAAAGTACTAAGACATGCTACATAGCTTGAAGGAATGTTAAACATGCCAATACAAGCCAAATTCTGAGAGATGCCAAGATGTTGCAACTACCAAGGTATGGCACGAACGCTTGGTAGGGAGTGTTAGGGCCAAGTTCTATGGAAGCACAAGGGGCACTAGTTTAAAATGTACAGAGGTGAAGTTTCAATGAGTTCTAATTTTTCTAAGGAAGGAGTAACAAGGTATTATATGCAATACCAAGGCATGTTAGAGTGTAAGGGAAGCATACCAAGGTGCACCAAATAGTAAGGTGTGCCAATGCATGCTAAGGAGTGTTTGCAAGTGCCAAGGAATTGGCCAAGCTTTTGTAGTCAAGGCAAGACTTGGTTAGGTTTCCAACTATCAGAAAAAGTAAGATTAGTTGTGAGGGTGGGATAGCTAAGGAGTGTCATGGAATGCCACGGAATGAAAGGGCATGCTAATGCATGACATAAATGTGAATTCATGTTCAGGAGTGTTAGGGAGTGCCAAGGGAACACAATGGAAGGAATAGGTCAAAATTATTGGAAATAAATAAATAAGAGTGTGTGCCAAGGAGTGTTAGTGAATTCTAGCTGTCCCAAGGATCAAGTGTCTTAGGAGAAGTTCAGAATAGGATTTATAGGAGGGAATACTATGGTTATGAAATGGTATGGAAAAAGAAATTTCAGAGAGAGGGATACTTTGGGTTGGGTGTAACATTGTTTTTCTAATGAGTTGGTTATATTCCCGAGCTGCAAAAAGATTAAGGATGTCTATGAGGTCATGACAACTATGATGTGCCAAGGTGTTCAAGGGAATGTAAGGTTCCCAAGTGGTTGAAAAATGTAAGGATAATTGTGAGGGCATCAGTTCCAAGGTGTGATTCGAAATGCTAACATGTCTGAGATAGTGTGAAGGCATGTCAAAGATGCTAAGATGTGTCATGTGGTAAGGCATGCCAATATGTGCAAGAGTTTGACAATGCGTGACAATGAATGTTAACGAAACAAAAGAGAGAAAAAAGTTAAACTATAAGGAATTAACACATAATGGGGTTAATAAGTAATAAATTTATCTTGTCCATGAAAGACATGCTAGGCACACCAACAGTAGGTGCAAATAAGTGCCAAGTGCCAAATGTTAGTGAATTCTAAGTTCAAAATTTTCCTATGTTTCTTCTCATCTACTTTCCAAAACTTCGTCTCAAATAAATTCAATATTAAACCATTTTGAAGCATACCAAGTAATCTCAATGCATGCCAAACATGATAAGAGCTACCAAGCACCAACACGTGCCAAGTTCCAATGTGCATTAGAGAGTGTTATGCATGCTATGACTTTGTAGGGCATGTTGAAGAATGTAAAGTTGTGCTATAGAGTTCCAAAACATGTTCATGACTCTGAGGGAGTACCAGGACAACATAAGTGAGTATCATGTCCAAATTCATGAAAGTTAATGAATATGAGGGTGTGTGAAGGAGTATCCGTAAGTACTATTTATGATGTTAAGGAGGGAGTGACAAGGTATGATAATCACGGCTAAGGCATAATAGGGAATATAAGGGCAACTCATGAAGTGATAGAGTTTGATAGATAGTTCTAAGGTGTGCTAAGATGTGCCAAATAGTGTTAAGGCCTGCCAACACATGTCAGGTGCCAAGGCATGCTAGGATGTGTAGGGTGCCAAGGTATGCCAATATGTGTTGATGAGTGTCAAGGAAAAAAATGGAAAAACTGAGACAAAATTCAAGGAAATGAACACATAAGATGATTAGGGAGTCAATACTTTATCTTATTCAAAAGGGGCATACTAAGCACACTAATAATAGGTTCCAATACATGCGAAGTTCTAATGTATATCAATGCATGCTAAGGTGTTCCAAGGCATGCTAGGGACTATAGGGCATGTCAGCACATGCTACAAGAGTGTTATGATATGCTAGAGAATGTCTTAAAATATTGCTTGACTCTAAGCAGTATGGCCTTAGACACATAATGGAAAATTTCCACAACAGTGGTCTCAAATTGTTATGTTTTCACAAAAAGTATAAAAACAAGAACATATCATCATCAAAAACACATTGGAATCATCAATGGTGATGAATAGTTTTTGACCATCACCAAAAGTAATAAAAAGAGCATCAATGAGTTTCAATAAAAAAAGTCGTTAAAAGTGTCATTGAATATCACTTTCATGAAAAACCTTCAAGGACAATCAATATACATCACTTTTTTCAGGACTGTTAAAATATGTGACATTGGTGATGCATCTTAAAGTTTTGTCACATGCATGAGCCTTACCAATGACATTTTTTTGCTATATTCAAACTTTTAATTGAAGGGAGGAGGAGAAAATAACACTCTACTACTGGCTTGGATTAATAGCATATGTCTAACTGAACCTGTCAGAGAGAAATGTTTGGTGTAATTATTTTCTAACCACTCATAGAGATGCCTTAGGTGAAATTATTGTTTCATGTGATATCCCTCATATAGATGCCTTATGTGCAATTATTTTTTCCAAATTTTCTCTAAGAGACCTCCAAAAATATTACTTTCAAATTGCCATTAAAAAGTTAGTGTGCAACATTATGATTACAAGGAATCTCGTTCATAGGTAAGTATTCAATGTCTTAACTTTAAATAATGTTTGAAACAATTATCTATATAATATTAATATAAAGAAAATTAGTATTAATGTAAAACATTTAATTAAATATTTACCTAATCAGATTTATAATTTAATCTTATTGTATTTGTTTCTAAATATTCAGTAAGTCATCACCAAAAATATTGTTATCAAATTTCAATTAGAAATTTTATTGTATAAGCGTGGAGCATTATTATTGCAAGGAAGAAAGGTTCAACATTTTATTACTCGAGAATGGTCTTAACTACATGCCAATGTTAATGAATGGAGTCTAACTCATGGTAATTATTTAAGGAAGATATGGCCCCTGGAATAACTCACTAGTAGTGTATAAGGTACGAGATGCCTCTATGTATTTCGTAATTAAGTTTTTTCTTGTTTAATTAGATCCAAGGAAGAAGAGATATTAACCAAGGAGAAGCAATTTTAATAATAATTATTATTTTAGATCAATTATTTTAGAAAAGTAATTGTAACATTTAGAATCATATTAATGATAAATTTAAATTTATTATATTATAGTAATAGGGGTGGTTAACTTAGTGCATTCATTTTGTTTATTTGATGTTTTAATACATTTTAGTGATGTTTTTACACTTGTCATAAATCTTGAGCAAATAAATTTTCACTTTATCTAATTATTATTTATATAATATCATTTTCATGAGAGTGACAACAATATGGTTTAGGTTTCTAGATGTGAGTGTAATAAGTATATTATTCCAACTTAAACCATAGGTTTACTGTTTTGAATAGAAGAACAAAATGAAATATAAGGATGCATATATAATTGAGAATATATTCCCAGTTTCACAAAAATTTGTAGAGCATAAGTATAATGAAATAGGCGATGCAATCATTAATCTTAAAAGTATGTGGCATGGAGCTATGAAAAACACATAAACCTCTAAAAAATATTGGTTTAGATGTTCGGGTATTTACTTAATCAGTAGATAATCCAACTAATCATTTTCTTTAAAATAAACTCAAATATATATGAGCATACCTTGTTTTGAAAATAGATTCCTTTCCAAACCAAATAATATTGGACCATTACTACGTTTAGAAAAATAATAGTATGTGAAACTTAAGTAATTTATTATGATATATGAGCATGCACCATCCCCAAAAAGCTTGGAACATAGTATGGAAATAATATTTTAGGAACAATTGAGACACGACATGTAAATTATTATGATTTTAGTTTTACTTTTCACTAAGGTGTCTCCTTTATTGGAATATCGATTGGTAGCAAAAAATGTATGCAAAAGATTGAGGAGCGATATTTTTCTATTATTATATTGTCTTGTGTTACTATTATTTATATTATATTTTTTTCCGGACGAAGGCGGGCGAATATGATACTCTACTATTGGCTAGGATGAACAATATCTTCCAAACCCAAACTCATAGAAAAATATGTTCGATGTAATTAATTCCTAACCCTTCACAGAGATACCTCAGGTGTAGCTACTATTTCATGTCCAACCTTTCATAGATATTCCCTAGGTGTAATTATTGTTTCCAAATTTTCATTACATGACCACTAAAAATATTACTTTCAAATTTCCATTAAAAATTTAGTATTCAAAATTATGATTTTCAGAGAATAATGTTTAGAGCTACATGCAAGATCTAACTTGAGTTGAAAGCTTCACATTTTGGAGGGAAGTATTCAATGTGTTAAAATTAAATAACATTTGAAATGTTTAGCCATATAATACAAACATAAAACTGACTAATATTAATATAAAGTATATCATTAATCAATTATCTAATTTACTTTATAGTTTATTACTATTGTATTTTTTTCCTAATATTCATTAAGCTGCAACAAATAATATTGTTCTCAATATTTTACAACAATTGTGTATTATATGTATAGAGCCTTATCACTGTGAAGTCGAAAGGTTCAACTTTATATTACTCAAGGATGGTCTTAACTACATGCTAATGCTAACAATTTTCAGGGAAAACTCCACCACGTGGAATGACCCGTTATTCGTCTATAAGGTGTCGTATCCCTCTGGGTTTTCAATCATTATCTTGTTTTCTTTTTCATTGCGTCTTAGGAAGATGATATATTAGCCACGAAGAATTAATTTTAATAATAATTATTATTGTATATCAACTATTTTAGAATAATAATTGTAATGTTTAAAATTATATTAATGATAATTTATAGTAATAGAGGTAGTTAAATTAGTACATTAATTTATATTAATTGATATTTTAATACATTTTAGTGATGTTTTTAGACTGTCAAAAATCTTAAGTGAATAAATTTCAATTCTATCTAATTATCATTTAGATAATAACAATTGTCTAGTAGTGAAATTAGTATGGTTTAGCTTTTTATATAGGACTGTAACTAGTATATTATTCCACATTAAACCATAGATTTAATTTTTGAATAAGAAGAAAAAATTGAAATATAGGGATGCATATATAATTGCTCATACATTGAAATTGTTACCAACTATTTATATGCTCTAAATGTTAGACTAATGTTAGATTATTTCCTTATTGAGTAGATAGTCTAAATCATCATTTCCTTAAAGAGAAAATCCATATATGAATGAGCATACCTTATTTTGAAAATAAATGGCATGCCATACCAAAAATTATTTGGGCATTTCTACATTTAGGAAAGTAATAATATGTTAAAGGTAAATAGCTTATTATAATAAAGTGAACTGGATTTTTTTTTCCTTAAACCATTAGATATATAAAAAAGTAAAAATAATTACACAAAAAATTTGGAATACACTAAGAATAAAAAAATCCATATATGATTCCAAATATCCTATGTTTCTCATTTAAAGAGAAGAAAACAAGAACATAAGGCTTCTTATTCAAGAAACAATGTTAACTTTAACCAACACTTCTAAAATCAATGAGAATTAGATGAAACCGGTCATTTCCAGACAAATGGCTCATTGAACAAAAAAACTAGAGCTATAAGTGTTTAACGGACTAACAAAAGCTTTAATCAAACTAAACAAAAAATTTTGATCTTCATAAATACTTCAAATTCTTGACCAATATATTAGATCTAAACGTAAAAGAAATTTCATGTACTTGAATCACTATATTTTTGAATAAAGGAAATATCCCTAAATGAATTACTTATAATTTAATAGTAAGATATTATGTATGTGAAGAGATATGTTCTAGATTCATGAGACTATATCTTTCATTTCCAATAGTCAAGAAGATACTAACAATTTAATATTTAAATTTAAGACATGAATCTTAAATTAACTTACATATCTGCACATCCACCTCCACCTCCAACTCCACCTCCACTTCCACCATTTAATCATAGACCTCCATAACCACCTCCTCCTCCTCCACATCCACCCCTCCTCCTCCTCCTCCACTCGTCCACCTCCACCTCCCCCACCATCTCCTCCTCCTTCTCCTCCTCCTTGTTTTCCACCAGCACCTCCAACTCCACCTCCACCGCCACATCCTCCTCCTCCTCTTCCTCAACCACCACCACCTCCTACTCCTACTCCTCCACCACATCCTCTTTCGCCACCTCCACATCCACCTCCAGCTCTACCACCTCTGCCTCTACCTCCTCATCCACCTCCTCTACCTCTGCCTCCTCCTCCTCCTCCTCCTCCTCCAGCTCCTCATCCACAACGACCTCCACCACCTCCTCCTCTTCCTCCTCCACCTTTGCTCTGCCTCTCCCTCCTCCTCCTCCTCCTTTGCCTCCTTATTCACCACCACCTACAACTCCACCTCCACCTTATCCACCCCCTTTTCCTCCTCCTTCTCCTCCTACACCTCCACCTCCTCCACCACCTCCGTGTCCTCCTCCTCTTCCTCCTCCTCCAACTAATCCTTCACCTCCTCCCCCACCTCAACCTCCACCTACACTCTTCCTCCACTACTACTTCCACCTATACCTCCTCCTCATCCTCCTCCACCTCTACATCCACCTATAACATCACCACCTCCTACTCCACATCCACCTATTTGTCCACCACCTCCTACTCCACCACTACCTCCACCTCCACCACCTCCACCTCCACCAGCACATCCACCTCCACCTCCTCCTCCTCCTCCACCACCTCCTCCTCCTCCTCCACTTCCTACTCCTCCTCCTAATCCATATCCACGTCTACCTCCTCCTCCACCACCACCCCTTTCTCCTCCCCCTTCTCCTCCTCCTCCACAACCTCCACCTCTGCCTCCTCCTACTCCTCATCCTCCACCTCCACCTCCTCTTGCACCACCACCATCTCCACCTTCTCATCCACCACCTCAACCTCCACCAACAATGCCACCTCCTCCTCCTCCTCTTCCTCTGTCGCCACCACCTCCTCCACCTCCTCCTCAACTTCCTTCACCCCCTCCTCCTCCTCCTCCACCTTCTCATCTACCACCTCAACCTCCACCAACAATGCCACCTCCTCCTCCTCCCCTTCCTCTGTCGCCACCACCTCCTCCACCTCCTCCTCAACTGCCTTCGCCCGCTCCTCCTCCTCCTCCACCTTCGCCACCACCATCACCACCATATGCTCCTCCTCTTCATCTGCCACAACCACCACCCCCACCGCCAATGATGCCGCCTTCGCCTTTGCCTCCTCATCCTTCTCCTCCTCCTCATCCACCTCCTTTGCCTCTGCCACCTCTTCTGCCATTGTTGCCACCCCCCTCCTTGTTGTCCCATCCCCTCCACCTCCTCCTCCATTGCGTCCTCCTCCTCTTGCCCTACCTCCTCCGATGCCTCCTGCCTCGCTACTACCTCTACCTTCACCCGCATCTCCTTCTCACCACCTCCTCCTCCTCCTCCTCCTCTACTTCCATCTCCTCCTCCTCCTCCCCCACCTCCTTCTCCCCCACCTCCACCTCCACCTCCTCTACCTCCTCCACCTCCTCCTCTGCCTCTGCCTTCACCTCCACCTCCTCCTCCGCCTCTCCCTTCACCTCCACCTCATCCTCCTCCTTTGCCTCCTCCTCCTCCTATTCTTTGCCTCCTCCACCTTCACCTCTACCTCATCCTCCTCTGCCTTCGCCACCGCCTCCTCCGCTGCCTCCTCCTCCTCCGCCTCCACCTCCTCCTTCTCCTCCTCTTCGTCCTTAGAAAGCTTAAACAAAATAAATTTGCATATCATTTCATTCTTTTTATTTATAATACTTACTGAGAAAATTTATATATCAATATATACATGATAATATAACAAATAATATTTATAAAAAAATGCAATATAAATAAGTGTTATGAGCACAACAATTTAATTAGTAAAATTTAATTTAGTTTTCTAGTTTAAGTCAAATACTATTTTCGCAATTTCACGAACAAAGTTCTCATAAAGGTGATTAAAATTATGTGTGGCCACCTATGATTTCCAATATCAAAGTTGTAAGGGTGGTGAAAAACAAAAGTGAACACCGAGTAATTGAAGTGCGGTGTAGTTTAGGAGGACAACATTTTCATGTTTTATTTGGAAAAAAAATAGGTTTGACTATTTTCCACATATTCATATTTCAACATGTCTATATTTAAAAGTATTAAGAATAATTTTTATATTTAAAAATACAATTTAGAATGTTCAATTTATTTTTGTATTAAAAATTTCAAAAATATATAATGTGAGTGTCAAATTCCAATTCCAACCAGAAAAACAAAAAGCTGAATCTATGTTGAATCTATTTTCATATTAGAATATAGAAAGAAAAAAAAACCTGAGACATCAAAGTTTATCACCCACCCAAGGAACATTTCCAATCCATCATTTAACAAACCAAAAAAGAGGTGAATGTTTGCAAGAATTTCTATGTTTTTTACATCATAATTTTGGGGTTAAGTATATCAATGATTGATGTCTCCGTAACCATAAGACCAAAGTTAAGTGCAGAGGACTGATATAGTAATTGAAGACGAATCTTAGACGAGGAAGTGTTAAGACTTTTCAATGTGTGAAGAAATGTATAATGAAACACAAAAAGTATCAATATGTGAAAAGTATCAATAAGTAATTCCCATAGTTGCAGAAAAATAATTATAAACCATTGTTCAACATTTCAAATGTGCAAACAAAATTAAAATATCATTAAATTCAAAACAAATTAAAAAACCATGAAAATAAAAATCATGAGAGCTAAAAACAAAATTAAAAATCCTCGAGAATCTATAACTGACCAATTGACACATTACAAAAGCAATATAACATTTAATTGATTGTTAAAAAATAATGGATAAAGTGAACCGTTGCAAATACTATCGTCTAAACCAAAATTAAAAGATCATTAAATTGAAAACAAACATAACAATAAAAAAATCATTATTGTAAAAAGAAAAAATAGAAAAGCGTGAGAATCTATAACAGACGAATTGACACGTTCAGAAAAGCAATATAACATTAACTATTAACTGACTCGTAAAAAATCATGGATAAAGTGGACCGTTGCAATACTATCCAATTTGCAGAAAAGCATGCAAGAAGTTTAACGGTTGCTATCTGGTTTTAAATGTGAGTAATTTAACGTAACCTCTTCCTCCATCTATGTATTGTTTAATTATTTATAACATTAACTATTCCTCTATCTTTGTTTTGTTGGGCATGCTTCCCTGGTTGTCTGTTACTGTAGGTAACCTGCTTCTATGTCGACTAGACTTCTGGTGGAGCAGATCGGATGCAACCGGATCAATCCCTTCCGATGGAGATGTTCAATGGTTAGTGATCACTTTTCTTTTTGCCTTTTGATTTCTTCAGAAGCCATTGATATCTTCATAAATAATTCAGCAATTTTAATCTCTTCATGATCGGATGTAACCGGCAACGGCAACCAGATCGTCCTTTGGAGAAGTTCAATGATTGATCACTTCTGTTTTTTCCCTCTTATTTTCTGACAAACCCTGGATTTCTTTGGAAATAGTTCAGCAATTTTAATCTCTTCAGGCTTATGTCAAATTTAGTGTATAACTTTTATTTGATTGTATAACCTCTTCCTTCATTAATATTTTGTTGGGCATGTTACTATAGGTAGCCTGGGCTTCAGGTGGAGCAGATCGGAGGCAACCCTTTGGTTTTGTGAGAAGCTCTTGATTTTTTGGAAATAGGTCAGCAATTTTAATCTCTTCATGGTATAATTTTTTGATCGAAAACATTTTAGATGTAGACAATTATATGTTTGGAGAACTGAATGGAAGAAATAAGGAAATGCTGGTGGCTACAGGATTCACAAAATGATATCGAGTTACAGGTATCTATGGATGTAGCTTTTCTTTCAACAGGTTAAGTAAGTTGGATGTGACTAGTTTTGCCAACGCTGGCTCCATGTATCTATATGCTGGTTTGAATTAATTCATTTTTGGATTAATAAGGGATTTCCTCTCTGGCTTTTTAGTCATCTAATTCATCTATTGTGTAATTTAATATTCTGTATTAGTTTTATTGTCAGCTCAACCCATCTGCCTCTTTTTAGGAATTAACCTAGGCATATTATTTCTTTATTTAATTAATATTTTTTTAATTTGTGGAGGTTTAATATGACTCTCGCTGATTTCAATGAATCCATCTAGCCTAATCATGAGCTTGGCTTGCGCGCGCAACATCCTCGGCTTCTTGATTGCAATGTCGCGTAATTTCGGGGTTTATTTGATACTTCGTCTAATGACCGGCCTAACATCCAGTAGCTTAGGTTTATCTTCCTCTGTTTTGGCAACGGAGCCCGTGGGTCCCTCCAGAACAGATCCAGTAGGCATGTCGGCCTTATACTTCTATTCCTTCGGCATAGGGTTGCCCTCGTCTCCACTCCCTCCGCCTTGTATTTGTTGAAATGTAATTTCAACTGCACTCTAGCAATGAGCGAATTCAACGATCAGCAACCTCAGCGATCAGCCGATATCGGATCGGCGAATTAGCAGCTAAAACTTTTGTTATTTCCGATGGGCCGGACCCGACGATGGAGTCAACTCCTTTTGATAAATTATCGGGTCCACAAATATTTCGGAGGTATCGGGCCATATGTGTTATCGGGATTTCGGTATCGGGGAAAACCATCGGTGCACACAAGTTGTGTCATGAGATGAAGTCCCGACCCGATATCCTGGACCCGATGGGTAATCAACATTTTGGTTCATAATATTTCGGGTCCGCAAGTGGCTCGTTTTATATATATATTTTTTATGCATATATTATAATATATATATCGGAGGTATCGGGGCATTTGTTATCGGGATTTCGGTATCGGGGAAAACCATCGGTGCACATAAGTTGTGTCATGGGATGAAGTCCCGACCCGATATCCTGGACCCGATGGGAACTCAACATTTTGCTTCATAATATTTCGGGTCCGAGCATTTTGGATAATGTTGATGTGAAAGCCTAGGAAATGATTTTGACGTGAAGTGAAAGTCTTCTTACCGCCGTTTATCTCAGTAAACAGTAAATGCTATTTACTGTGGTTGGTAAGTTTTTGGTGAAGTTTTAATTCTTCCTGAGCGGGAGTATGGGCATAGAAAAATATCAGTAAAATCATTTAATTTTCACTGTCTTCTTTTTACGGTAGTATGGCGATGTAAGTCCTCTCTCTGTCTCTCATATATGAATGTAATTTTTTGGCAAATGTAATGTATCGTAAGAAAGGTGAAACGCACAGCAGTGCAAGAGCAATGTTTTATGAATATGCATCTTGGAGTCACGCAGCAGCGTGAATAAAAACTCCTGTGTAAATTTTTTTTTGGTGAAATGCAAGCGGTGAATCCCTCTGTGAGAGAGGAAGTTTATGATTTGTAAATGCATCTCTTTTAATATAAATCCTTGGTGTGTAAACTGTCCTCTGTGCTCAGAATTTCTTTTATGCTTCCGCTGTGTTAAAAAGACTCTGGGAGAAACAGAGCATTGTCTCTGTGTATGAAATTTTTATTGTTGTTTTTGGGATTTTCCCAGAAAAATCCTCAACAGTGGTATCAGAGCTAGTCCAGGCTCTTTGAAGATATCAAAGAAGCTGTAGGAAGGATTTTGTTGCAGCATCTTCTCCAGCAAAGTGAAGACTCAGCAAAATAATTTAGGTATCTCTCAGACAAGTTTTTTTTAAGTTACTGTTGAAAGATCAGTCAGTGTTTTAAATACACAGTCAAGGATTTAAAGGCATAGTTGAGAATGCAAGGAATGGCTAGCACAAGCACTAGCATGGGTTTGTTTAATCCTCAATTCCCACAGTTCAATGGGACAAATTATGACTATTGGGCAATAACCATGAAAGCCCTGTTTGCATGTCAAGATTTATGGGAACTTGTTGAAGATGGTTATGATGAACCAACAAATTAGACTGAGTTTAACAGATTAACTCAGGGAGAGAAAGACCTGTTGAAGAGCAATAGGAAGAAGGATGCAAAAGCCATTGTATTCTTGTATCAAGCATTAGACAAGAGTGTGTTTCCAAGGATAGCAGGAGCTAAGACATCCAAGGAAGCATGGGAAACTCTCAAGAAAACCTACCAAGGCATGGAGAAAGTGAGGACAGCAAAACTACAGTTGCTGAGGAGAGATTTTGAGAATCTCAACATGAAGGAGTCAGACAATATTGACTCATTCTTCACACATGTAATTGGTCTAGTCACACAGATGAGGACTCATGGAGAAACCATTGAAGATAGGAGGATTGTGGAAAAAATACTGAGGGTCTTACCCTCAAAGTTTGATGCTATTGTCACCACCATTGAAGAGACAAAGGATCTCTCAAGTTTTTCAGTTGAT
>APFE030600199.1:14353-36237 GCA_000404065.3 Pinus taeda | reverse complement strand
TTTGGACCCTATATTAGGTTGGGCGAACCTACCTATGGTTTTCGGTCCATGGTTTTGGACGCGATGGTTTTCGGTCCATGGTATTGGATGCTTCGGCATGTATAAATATGTATTGTAACATTGAAAGGAATATAATGAAAAATCAAGCTGGTAGTCTCGGTCTTGAGATCCAGTGGAAAATCTCTGTGTATATGTGTTTTATGTGTTATGCTCTCGCATTTTTATTTTTCCTGTGATTTAGAATTCGTATGCAGGTAATTTCTGTACGGGGTTAAAACCTACAATTATATTATGACCCCTTAGACTCCTATATATAGAAAGGAGGTCTTGTCATTTGTATCATCTAGGAATTGTTCATTTGTGTAATTTAAAGTAGGTTGCCCCCTCGAAGAGGCTGAATTCTAAGGCGTTGATCTATCTTTTTATCTTTTTGTGAGCCGGTTTCCTAACACTGTCATGAAGGTGGTTTTACTTCGATCCTCTGGCGCAAACTTAATTTGGTGATAACCAGAAAACCCATCAATAAAGGAATAGGTCTCCTGCCCTCCAACATTGTCTAGCACTTTATCTGTAAACAGTGTTGGAAATGGATTATGGACACATGCATCATTAGAATTTTGCATATCTACACAGATCCTTATTTTGCCCTTTTGTTTCTTCTCTTGGACTACCATCAGGCTCACCCAATCGAACTCTTCCATAGGTTCTATATTGTGAGCATCCAACATTTTATTCAACTCTTGGCAAGACTTCTCCTTATACTCAAGATTAAGGCGATAAGGCCTTTACTTCACAAGCTTCAAATTGGGCATCAATGTGATCTGCAAAACACCCAAATTGCCAAGTATGCCCTTTAAATCTGAAAACTTAGTGGGGAAGAGATCCTGATACCCATGAAATAATTCAACAACTTTGACTACTTTATCATCGTCCCAATAATCTCCAATCTTAGTGAACTTTGGTTCTTCCTCAATGCCAATTTTTTCCTCTCATGTTTTCAATGATGCACAAATGTCTGAGTCCTCTACTTGTGGTCCTTCTATTTTTCGATTCCCCTTGTTTTGGAATATCGATATTCCTTGGCTATTCTTCCTCCTCTTCAATGATCACATTATAGCATTCTAATCTATGGCGCAGCTGGGTGCTCCAATTAGGTTGGGTCCATTCCATAGGTTCCTTTAGCGTCGTGAACATAATTGCTTTAATCTCTTTAAGTGCTTAGTTGATTCTTGCAAACTCATCCTTGAAGCTGAAAGTGAATAAGAAACTTTCTCTCAATACATCGCATTTCCCGGTGCCATGGCAGAGCTCCGTCTCAAGATACCAGTTCATGGGGATTGTATCCAAGGTATGAAAAAATATATGTACCCATTCTGGCTTCGATTCCATCCCCCACGCCTTAGTCCACCTGACTGGGTGATCATGCAGGTCATCCTTCCCACTATACTTCTTAGTCATCCTGGTATTAGCATCTCCAAATTGTAACGTCATCATTTGCCTATAATCCCTCTAGCCAACAAAACTCTCCTTATGTGTACCCCACCATCGTGCAGGTGTAGCATGCAACGCCAACTCCAATGCTTGAAAATGGTCATCTTCAAGGACTTCACACTCGAATTCATCTAAAAACATGTCTACGTCAGTCAAACCATCATAATAAGGTGGCTTCCTTACCTTCAACGAAACACAGTGTAGTGACATCGTCATCATATTGCATCGTAATGTAGATACTTCATGTAAGTGGTTATGCCAATGCTCTAATTCCTCATCTAAGTCAAAAGTGCATGAACTCTCCCAGTCCCATGTGATCCATCCATCTGCCGTTGGATTGATCCAATCCCAATCTTGCGTTGTTATCTAGTATATTTGATCCAGCTCATCATCACTTTCTACATAATTGTAGATAGGTTCGGTAAGCGTGCTCCTTCTATAGGATCTAGTGGGAATACAACCCTAAGCGACTTCTTTTCAAAGGTTATTTTCCTCTTCTTAAAATTAATGACCCCATTCATATCAATAGCCGAGTTGATTCCCAGAAGCGTGAGGTAGGGATTACTGCCATCAACAATTTCTATAACTTTGAAGTCTGCTAATGCATTCACACCTTCAAGATCAACTGTCACTCCATACAATCATCCCATGGGGATGATTTGTTGTTGATTTTGCATTCAAAGCTCAATCAGAGACCACTACAGCACAAGTCTCCCCATCCTTTCCCATGTCTGTTTTGGCAGAGCATTCACATCGAACCCCAAATCCAAAATTACTTGGTCCATTTCGTAATCACTTATCTACATTGTTAGCCACATCTCGTGCGATGTTCATTCATAATGCTTACCAATCTTTCTTACTATGTGCTACTCCATAGGACTGTTTCCTTATTGGCTCACATGTCTATTAAATCTTGCAATCCTTCAACAATTCTTTAATCGTGCAGCAAGTTCATACAAGTTTCTAGGAAGGTATCTATTATAAAAGAATCTACTTCCTAAAATGCATTAGTCTTCAACATTTTCTCCTGACTTCTTGAGGTGGAGGCCTCAGCGAAGTTCTTCTTTGCCTCTGGGAACATTTCTTTAGTGCGGTTCAAATTAAAATCGACTTCTTTCTTAGTAGCCTTTCATACCCATCCCTCTTCCTCAAGATGCTTACCTTTATCTGCACGAGTTGTTATACCACTTCTTGACACAATGTTTATGTTTAGATCCTCCTCGTCAGGCTCAACCCTCATCATTTTTGAATTCTACATCAGCTACTGAGGATGCGTTTTCTTTTCTTGCATTTTAGCTATTAGCACGAGACAATATTCTATGACGTGGTCGAATTGTCCACAATATTGAAACAAAGGGTGTGTAAGATTCGAGAAATCTCACGCGAAGTGCTCCAACTATCCGCAGTTGTAGTAGATAACCTGACCATGACCTCTACCTCATCCTCCTCCTCATCCTCATCCTCTGCCTTGAAAACCCCTATGCACTGCTATTGTTCATTGATTTGGGGGCCAAGATTTTGTTTGCATACAGTAAGTAGGGGTTATTTACTTCATTAGTTCATAACTTCGACAATGGATCTCTTCATGGCCCACAGATTTACAGAAACTATAGAATAACTATTGAGGGGTTTGTACAAACTTTTGCAGTAGGTAGAAGTTAATTGTAGCGTGATGTCTTGTAACTTGACAAATGGCACATCATAGCGCAGCTCCCATTGTGGGACTGGTTGGGGCGTTCTGGCTCTAGGGGGGCTAGCCTCTCCCCCCCCTTAGCCCCCTGCCCCTGCACCCACCCCCTACCCCCCCCTTCGCTCCCCACCCCCCTGATAAGATAATTTGCATATATTGGACAGTGATCTTTATCATGCCCATGGTTGTTTCACTTCAAACACCAAACCTCTACACGCACTTCTAGCTTAGTCTCCTTCTCTATATTTAGACTCTGGAATTCTAGATGCAAGCTCTCCAACTTCGAGTGGATCTGTTGTACCCCTAGGTTTTTATCCTAAATAGGTGATGTGTGCATCCTCATAACATTTCTAAGGCTTCTGCTTGTGTTGCTATCTTCTGCTGTGATAGAGGTATTCTTAAGTGTGGAAAAAGTGATGCTATAAACCAATCACGATGTTGGGTATCTAAGATTTGCATGTCAGCCTGCCTGATATGCCACTTGAAACTCTGATCAAAGTCCCAAGGTGTCTCATCGACTCTCATTCGAATCTTAAATTCAACTATCGATTGTGCCTCTGATTTAGGCTTACTAAATCCTTTGTTCAAAGTTGTTTGAGTCTCTGCTAATAATGCCTAAGGATTTTCTACGCAATACTTAATGTACCAGGTTAACGCGTGACCCTCCAAGGTGGTAACCAAATTTTCCTTATTTACATTATCATCAGTGATTTGTTGTGTTCTCCATACAGTGTTTGTAACAAACCAGAATTGCTTCAGATCTTCACTTCTTATTCCTTTGAAGCTCAGCGCCTTCACTGCATTTTCCATGATGAATGGTGAAGGTGGAAGCAGAGGTGTAGGTAAAGGTGTATGCGGTGGAGATCGAGGTGGATGGATGAGATATCCTCATAATACCTTCAGTTATTAACTAAACAACACTTCACGGTGTAGTCAACACTTCCCCTTTGTCATCACTTGAAGGAGGTTCAATCAATGGACTATACTTTGGACCTGATCTGTTACTTCTAAAAAAACTACCACTTCATGTAGCTCCAAACATTAAGTTAATGGCATTACCCACTTTTCACATAATAGCATTTTAATCCAAGTATTCAATGACCTCAAGTACTTACCTCGATGCCATTTGAATAATCTTAGCTTCGCTTTGCTATAGTTAACTAAGGTGTAAACTGGAAATTCAGTAACAAATCTTCCCAAAATTCGATCAATCCAATGATCGACAGCCCGTGTGACCTTATTTTCAGATGCCTCTAGTCATCATACCAATTCTAGTGTCCGCACTATAAGACTATTGAGCTTCCACCTCATGTGACCGTCTGCCAATTTTGCTAATTGCTCATATAGTTCGCATGGAAAAGTGCTAAAGAAAATTTTGTGTATCTCTGTATATAGATATATATTCAACCAATCCTCCTTCAACAGGTGTGGATTGTTGTTTTCTTGAGCCACAAACACATGAATCTTCCAATATAACCACTTTTCAATCACTTTCTTAGTCGGATTCCAATGATGTGACATTGCACATCTCTTTAAGTAGATCCTAGTCTCGATAATGGAACCATTTGTTGGCTTAAGGGGTCCTAACATAGGTTTGAAGTTAGTCCCACCAAAAAACTATGTTGCTGGCCCTTTCGGTAGCAACCTATGTAGCATAGGTCATAGTCTCACCTGAAGCAGTATGGGGGGATGCAAGAACTAATCTTCTACATCCAAGGAATAGTGTGATGTCTTTCAGTTCCTTAGATCTCCTTCCACATAAATCTAAACTTTCGATAGGGTTAAGACTTCTAATTCGACCCTAACTACCTTTAATCCTTCATGGGACTGAGCCAATTGCATTAATCAGGCCCTAACAGGACATGTTTGCTACTTTTGTGCAAATGAATAGGTCTTCTAGGGCTTCTGAGATCTAGATCTATTGTCGCACAGACCTAACTTTCTTATTCAAATCTAACCTGAAAGTAGATTTAGATCTTCACAAATATCATTCAATCATTTTGTTAAGCATAAACATGTTCAATTAACTAGATTCACTTGGAGAAAACACATTAAATTACAGAAATAGTAGTGAAAGTGACATGACAATTAAACAAATAGATGAAAGTATTTTCAACCCAAAATCAATCTTTATTAATCAAAATTGTTTCAGTACAGACTTCAACTACCCTGCACACTTAGATGCAGGGCTCCACACACTCAATTGTGGACTCTTCTAGGCTTCCACACACTCAACTGTAGAGCCTTTCCTTCATTACTGACAGGAACTGACCTTCTTGCTTATCAAACCCTTAGAACATCACTCATTCATTCATATTTCTTATCTTCTCTATCAACAGTTATATCTAAGAATCACTATGACTCAATTATTTATAGTCTTTCTAATAGAATACCATGTACCCCCGCTCATGGGTGAGCCTTCAAAACTGACCAAAACAACGGGCTAAGACCCTTTTGACCCCTATTTATATATGTGCTCTACATCCACATTTTGCGGATACTTTACATTCTTTAGAAAATTCTTGACAAAAAATGACTAACTCAATCCAATTCTACCCTTGGGGCCCCATCCCAACAAAGGGTATGATCAACTGAAGGTGGAGTCGCATCAAATTTTTTCTCAACCAATGGTAGGTCAGAAACAGACTCATGGGATTCATGTTCAGAGAGAGTGAATGGAAACAGATTATGATCAATCACTTCATCAACTCGTAGAGGATTGGGAGAAAACTTCTGATAACCAATTGGAAGTCATGGCTAAGAACTTGTAAGGTTTTCCAACACTTTTGAGGATTCATCCATATAAGGAAAAAGGTGAATAAGATGATTCCCTTTACATAACCTACGGGGTAACTAACTTAATGTAACTTAAATTAATAGCAGGGCACACTCCTGAAGGTTGAAGGATGATGCTTTCTGCCTTCGAGGTGTGCTCGTGTGCTCAAGAGGCCTCAAGAAAGGCGTAGGATGCACTCTTGATGGCTAAAGGTTGGGGCTTCATTCCTTCAAGGTGCATTGATGCATTCGAGTAGTTCAGGAGGGAACATGGTGTATTGGGGAAGATTGAAGGATTCAACTTCAGGTCTTTAGGGTGTGCCAGTGTGCTTATTGAGGGCACACTTCTTCGAGTCAAAGGGGTGCACTCAATGAAGACTTATTTCTTTTGGAAGTTGTAGTTCAGAATAAGGAAGGGGGTTGATAGTTTTGTAGTGCAGTGAACTCTCAAGGAGGGAATAGGGTTCACTTCTGAACAACGAAGGGTCTCCCATCAAGGCTTTAAAGTACGCTCATGTGCTCTTAGCCTTCATGGACTCGTTTTGCAACTAAAGCTTTTTTTAAGTTTGGATGATTAGTCAAGGGATGAGAAATATACTTTCTAGACATAAAATCATGTGTGAAACATATTAAATCATTAGGAAAACTTATAAAATATTGATCAACAATGAATATACATCAAAATTCCATTTTTTGCACATTCCTCAAGTATAAACAGTGAATTGTGTGCAACTACAACCCGAAACTATCATTTTACAATAGCAAAGGTGTAATGACCATGAAATTCATATTGATATGTTCTAGTCTATTTGAAAACATTGGAAAACACTTAAGACATGTGAAAAAACATAAAATGACACCTGGAGACTGATGTGACACTTGATATGACAATATAGTAGGCTCCAAAATTTGAATGTAGTAAAATTTTGGAGGGGGTTGTAGTAGAGACAACATGTTGTTTCTTCTTGATTAGGAGGAGTTATGTATTTGCAAGCCAATTTAGGAGTGTATTCAACAAGGACATCCTTTGAATGATCTTAGGGTATACATCCATTTTAAATTATTTATATTATTTACATTTTTTCACTTTGATATATATCTTATCACAATCATAACAATTCCTATGGCGTTAATGTTTGGACATCTCTTCTAAGGACAACTTTTTAAATCTCAAAATTTGAGAGGTAGAGGGCTTGGTGGCAACTGCCTAAAGAGGGAAAGTAAGAAAAGTGAATGAAGGGATCTTTTTTTATGAATTTATCACCATGTTAACTTCTTTATTTCTCTAACAAGTTTCCAATCAAGTAATTCAACATTACATATTGATGTGTACTCCAATTTCCTCCTAGATATCATTTGCGAAACATTCTTTGAAAAAAGGATTATATGGGACCTTTGTGGGGATTGTGAATTGCTCAAATGATGTAATTAATCTATTTTTATGCATGTTTAGCATATTTTTTTAGTCACCCTAAATAATGTGTGTCTCATTCAAATTGAGGATATATGCCCTTCATGGAATGAATACAAGAATTATACCTATAATGATAATTTTATATCCTTAATACAATTTCCAACATTCTAGATCTAAATATAAATACTAACTCTAAGTTTCGTTAGGCCATAAATATTTCCATGGAGAGAGAAAAAATGTTCCATTTGGTTAACCAAACTAGTGGAACAAGAAGCATCAAACTTGTTCATGTCTACCTTTTGATAGCGGTGCCATGAATGGTGGTGTTGGAAGGGTGTGTGATGGTTATCCAGAATGAACATGTGATTGTACTACTCTAACATATTGTCTCAATAAAGGAAATCATTTGCACAAAATGCATCATTGAATAAAACATTCATCATCCTAATCTAACAAATCATTCAAATTTTGGACAACATGAATCCTTGAGAAAAATTATAGATGTAAGCCATCTAGGCAACTTTCACACAACAAATCAAGTAGGTAATATGGTTTTAATGCTAAAATATTGTAATAAAATATTGTTTGGAAATGACGTTGTAATGGAATTCCATCCTTAATTATTCATTAATGATATTACAATGACATTCTCCATATTTTTACTCTCAATTGCTTCTTGTTCTTCTTCTTCATTTAAGAGAATTATACAAGCAGTGAAAACTAGATGGATATATTGGTAGGTTGTAACATCTCACTCAAAGTGTTTAATGTGAACTATTCCACAATTTCATGTGCTTATTGGAAGAAATAGCATACATAAATCAATGACCATCATAATCCTCCATGTAACCTTCACTTTCTCTTTGTACATCACATCAAATGGTATTTCACTATCTCTTTAATATTTGGCAGTGAAACCACATTGAAGGCATCACTTATGTACAAGACTGCGCCAAAATTATTTCCATTAGCAAATGCATAATTTCCAATGTATATATAAGTATGTACAATATTTAAAAATTTATACAACAAAATGTGTAAATCAATATTGTGCATGTTAGTAAAGTATTTAATTCTCTAAAAATATCATAAATGTTATCATCACTAATGGTTACCATGGAATTATCTAATTCTATCTCCTCCAAGGTTGGAAGTGACATTTTCCCCCTCTAAAAGCTTAGCATCATTGCCAGTTAAGTTTTCACAAAATTTTATGGATTATTCATCTTCTATATGATGTTAAGAAGTGGCATGAGCAAGACGAGACAAACAAAATGGTAAAAAAGGCCTTAATTCCCTTGTGTTCAATTGTATTGATAGCAATATTTGAATTTATAATACATCAATGACCATTTTATATCTTGTATATATAGATCTAGATCACACTAAAAACACCTCAATATATCATCATGACAGCTTGTCGAGATAACAATTACAAATGTATTCTTGGAATTTATGATTACCTAGGGACTTAAAGTCTGACGTTCCCCCCCTTAATCAAAATTCTGAATAATTGTACCAATAGCCTTTGTTATCTTCAATCTTAAAATTTTGAACTGAGTTTCGATGAAGATGTGACGAAAAAGGCACTAATATCTAAATATCTAGAAGTGATCAGCTATTAAGTTTGAAATTTTTTGTTGAAATGATTGTTGAAGTGACTAGTTTCTATGCTAGAATTCCCCATTATTGATTGAATGTTGATTGATCAAACTAATACAACTTCAAAACTTGAACCCTGATATATGATGTTGATTTGATACCATGTGAAGAAACAACATGAGTGAGACAAGAT
Source organism: Pinus taeda (assembly GCA_000404065.3). Taxonomy (NCBI): domain Eukaryota; kingdom Viridiplantae; phylum Streptophyta; class Pinopsida; order Pinales; family Pinaceae; genus Pinus; species Pinus taeda. The sequence goes on along the minus strand of APFE030600199.1, from coordinate 27,072 downwards.
AAGAAAGATGGCAGAAAAGGCCATGATGCCCTTATGTCAATTTGTATTGATCTCAATCTCTAAATTTTTAATACATCCATGGACATTCTATATAATCTAGATCTAGATGCAGATTGCATTAAAAACACATCAGTGGATTGTCATTAAGAGTGCATTCTAAGACATTGTGATTTTCTAAGCACACATGGTCTAACATATGAATTGTATAGAAGCATGATTATTTCCCTTTTCCACATACAAACACATTCTCAGAGTTTTCTATCCTAATAGAGTGAAAATCTCTAGTCCCAGGTATGGTGTTAATCTCATGTGCAATCAATTTATATATATAATTAATTCTAATATTTTGGAAACATTTTAATTTGAAGAACTTGTAGATATGTAAATTTAACATGTTTTAAAGAAAAATTTACCATCCCAACAATCATAATATATATATATACACACATATACATGTACATGTATATGTATATATATACATATATCATATATGTATATGTATAATTATATAATAATACTATACATATATGATATATGTTATATATTAATATACAGTACATGTACATGTATTATATATATATTATATATCATATACATACATACAACATACATATTATATATATATATATTATATATATATATAATATAAATATTATATATATGTTGTATGTATATGTGTGCGCGTGTTGTGGTGTTATATATATATATATATATATATATTATATATATATTAATATACTATAATATATGATATATGTATGTATGTATGTATGTATGTATGTATGTATGTATGTATGTATATGCTTTTAGTAAAGTTAAGAAAATCTGTAAATGAAATATAAACACACCAATGCACATCACTTGGACATATATTTTCATTACTGAAATTAAATTTACATCATTGAATAACTTGATTAGTTAATACAAATTGATCAAGGGAGTGTATCATCGACCACCTTTGAATTTATTGGTTTACACATCTGCTTGCACCATTATTCTCTTTCTTTCCATGCAATATCTCAAAGAGATTCCAAAAGTTTCTACTATTTGATTTGTTTTGAAGAAATAGAATTATTGAACAAAAAACTATTTTATTATCACACATATCATATATTTAAACATCAAACTAAGCTTAAGATAGATTCATTATCTTAGCAAGTCAATCTAGTTAGTTGAGATAATATCTCAACCACATCTAAAACTAGGATCTAACTCACAACCTCCTAACCAAATATCTCATGTAGGTATTGCAACAACCAATACATTCTATGATGGGGAATATAAAATATTAAGCAAAATACAAGTAGGAGTTAATATCCCCAACACACCCGCTTAACGAGTACTTGTATTTCTCTACTGTCAGATTAATTCATTATTAGAATCTTTTGCCATTTTGAAATCTCATAGATTGTGCTCCATCATGACTATCAATATTGAGCTATACTTCCACTTGATCCATTGAATAAAAAGTTTTCTTTAGACTATTAAATCAATTTTGTATCTGTAATGACTTAACTACTAGCCATTTTATTGACACACTTCCATCTACCAAAATACATGGCCATATATTGTAATCATCAATTATCTACAAAACTAGTCTAGATACTTAATGTACCCAAAGCCATTACTACAAGATGGACTTCATCTAGTTTTGAATATTCATCAACATACATTTATTCCATTTACTAATATAAATGTCCAATTTATAAAAAAAATTGCATCCATTGACCAAAGAATAAGTTTTAATATAAAAGCAAGCCCACGTGTTCATAGAGGCCGCTACCATGTCCCTGAACACATTAATGATTCTATCCATATTTTTTAGTTAACATGTAAAATTTTCTACCACAAAGGAGAAATATACTTATGAAATCCATGTAATAGAAGAAACTATACATGCTTCTATTTATGATCTCATAAATGGCCTTATGAAGCCTATGATCACAAATATATGGAGGAAAAAGATGAGTGTAATTGATATCACCATGAAAGCATCCTTCTCCCTCATTATTTCCATGTCACTTATTTACCTTGGTTCACATGCATTGCAGGATTAATGCAACAATATGGATCTCCTCCAATTTGTACAAAAAAAGTATAGATTTAAAGTTTTTAGATATCGTTGTGAAGGTTAGCTTAGTAAGCCTCTCATGTCATGATTCCATATCTAAATTTTGTATTTCATTTTCCTCATAAATTTCCTATAATGTTTATTGTATTTCCTCCTTTCTCCATCTCAATGATGGTGTGTGCCCCACCCAATTTGAGTTTCCTCCATAATTTTCATTTGTTGGGAAAACCTTAATATGTTGTTTATGATTCATCACACCAAATCATGTTCAAACAAAGGACATCATGATTTACAAATTAACACTAATTAGTGGATATACATAGTGCAGGTTTAACTTAACAATTACTAATCGAGGATGGACTCTTCTAAGAAAATATGCACACAAAGTTCTTCATATTCGTACATACGTTATCTATATCTACACTAAATTAATTTCATATATATCACAAATTTCTAGGCCCTGTCATCAGGGAATTAAACCTAAAATTGAAAACTCTAATACAAAAATTGAATTATTGCACACAAAACTATTTTATTATCACATAATATCATATATTTATACATAGAACTAGGCTTTAGATCGATTGACTATTTTAACCAACCAATCTAGTTAGTTGAGAGAATATCCTAACCACACCTAAAACTAGGAGCTAATTAACAACCTCCTAAGCAAAAATCTCAAGTAGGGATTACGACAACCAATGCATTCTATGATGAGTATCAAATATTAAACACAAGACAGGTAGGAGTTAATATCTCTAGCATGAAGGATACACAACCAATATAATCATCATACATATTTATTACACAACCATATGATCATGTCCAATGTTGATTAAATATAATTTCATGTTGTTTCAATAAACCATATATCATCGGTATGATCATCACTAATAAATAAAAGGTAGCTTTTATTGGATGATTATTGTCATTACTTCTTTATCACCCAAATTGAGTTATGCATGTACATATAAAACATGAATAAGTGTTAAAACTTATGCAAAACATTAATATTCTATATATATATATATATAGTTGATATATAATTCTATGCAAAATCAACCATTGACAACATTATCCCACTAGATAAATTTCAAGAGTGTTTAAATTTGAAAGTAACATATCCATGTCACCTCCAATTTATAGTTGTTTTTGAAAATTGTGTATTGTTCATATCAACAAGGTACTTAGAATGGAATATAACCAAATTTCTACAGTAATTTTCTTTATTTCTAGTAACACATTGTTTTTAGTAAAACTACTCATCAATATCTCTCTGGCATAAGGGATATGAAAGCATAAATTGTGAATGTAGGATACCAAAACCATGAAATATTTCTTAATATAATTCAAATTCCAAATTTTAATAACAAAAATATATGTCACATCCAATTATAGGCCTAGGATACCATCATTTTAGTTTCACAACTATGTTGATTAGGATATTAATATCATGGTGAATCCAATTGAGTTTATTATATAGATATACTTAAGTTATGTCCATTAAAAGCTTCACATGTAATCCATAGTAACATTCCTTATTGCAGCACATCTCTTACTTTTGGACAAACATGGAATTTTCCATGAAGTAATCTCTAACACCTTAAAGAATTCAATCCTTGTAGGGATACCTACAAATAATTTCATAGCTAAGAAGTTCCTCATTTTCATCTATTTGCACCCTAAAATTGTTATTATTGTGTAATGTTCCGAGAATGGTTCCCAACATTTTTTCTATGCATTCCAATAAGAAAATTGATGTCATCATTAGTGAAACAATAATTGGGTGATGCAAGGAAACTACATCTTTAGATAATTTGCGTGTGGACCTATGGGTTATGGGCCCACATATACATTAGAAGCATTTCAATTAACAGACTTCACAAGAAAACCTGACCAATCACCATCGGTCCTTCTTTGACTTTTCCTTTTGTTAGGTGCTTCAATCCATGCCATCGATTTCACTCTTTCAAATCCAACGACTATCACGTCACCCGCTCAACAACTAGCTTGGCCGATCTCCACCATTGATCAATATTTCTCAATCTAACGGCTATCGTACAATCTCGCGTGAAATCATGCACGATCGATATCAGATCGAGAGCATGCGAGAAAAGTGGTTTTCTCATGGTACGTGTCAACCATTAAGGTTAATGGCATAAAATTTAGAAATACCATTTCTAGCCTTTAGGGTGCACGAGATACCGCTTACTACTTACGAAGATCACTTCATCCTTTCGCTAACACATGGTTTGATCTCCACCATTCATCTTCCACTAATATCATCCGTTCATCTATTCTCGAATATCTCATTCGCTTATTAGTGGAGTTCGCATTACACCACAAATTTATCTCTACCATACTTTGTCTAAGGCGAAGTTCCTAAGAACTTCATCCCTTTCACAGTTTTGAGCTTAAATTTTGATTAAAGGCATTCCGATGCTCCTGCATCAGACTCCCAAGGTACAAAATTTTATGATCTCCTAGTCATATGCCTTCTCCATCCCTTAGCAATTGTACCGACATCCTCTGTGGAATTATCTTTATGATCTTTCCGTGAGCTACAACAAAGCCTCTGTAGTAACAAGTCCTCCCTGCTACACGATACCTCACCAAGCTTCTCTCCTCTAAGCTCATTCTTTCAGTATCTCTTTGGTTCTCTTATCTAGAACCATTTGAGCACTCGTATCTCTATGTTGTTGCAATCTTCTCACCTTCTTCTATCGCTACTTGTACAACAATATAAATACCACAAATTCTCCAATCTTCAACATAACTGTACCTCCTTCTTTTGCATGCAAACTCTTTCTTGCAGGAAATCTTTCCCTGCTTTCATACCATTTTGATGCAACAAAACTACAACTTTACATAATTCTGTAATTAAAACAATTAAAACCCCTATTTACCAAATTATCAGACCCCGATCTCTTACATGGATACCAAACAAATTAAAATCTAGTTCAACCCTATCGCGTTCAAATAAAATGCTAACTTGCAGGCATCTTCCGGAGCAATATCTCTGGGATCTTGTCCATTCATAATGAATGCTATGATCGATCCAGAATTCGACTAGATTAAATCATAATCCATAAAATATCGCATCCGAAAGCTGGATTAAACTATGTGCATCTTCCGACGCGATGACCGTCATATAACTTCAATGATCACAAGCGATTTATCAATTAACTTGATTTCATAATGTTATCGGGGTTGTTTCTTGTGTTAAAGTGCGTGCACATTCACCAGTGAAAATCATCGATCTTCACAAAAAACCTGACCAATCATCATTGGTCCTTCTTTGACTTTTCCTTTTGTTAGGCACTTCAATCCACGCAATTGATTTCACTCCTTCAAATCCAATAGCTATCGCGTCACCCGCTTACCAAATAGCTTGGTTGATCTCCACCATTGATCAATCCTGCTCAATCTAACAGCTATCATGCAATCTGGCATGAAATCGTGCATGACTGATAACAAATCAAGAGCTCGCAAGAAAATTTGTTTTCTCATGCTACATGTTGAGCACTAAGGTTAATCGCGTAAAATTTAGAAATACCATTTCTAGCATTTACGGAGTGCGAGATACTGCTTACTACTTATGAAGACAGCTCCATCCCTCTGCTAACATGTGGTTTGATCTCCACCATTCATCTTCCACCAATATCATGCATCGATCTGTTGTCAGATCTCTCGTTCGCTTATCGGTGGAATTCATGTTACACCACAAATTTATCTCTGCCATACTTTGTCTAAGGCGAAGTTCATAGGAACTTCGTCCCTTACACTTGCACACTCATATTTATCAACTTACAGTGAAGATTGAATATGAAAACAATACACAAACACACAAAATCTGGATTTCTATTATAAACAGAACTCAATTACAGGCTAAGGCCTCACGGTTTGAATCACAAATTTCCCTGTGGCTACATTTCATACCCTATATCATTTCAACACAACACAGACTCTCTTATATAGGAAATTACAAAGGGAGGAATCATTTAAGAGCCATAAGTTTCTCCCACAATCATTCAATCAAACCCCTATATCTCTCTATTTTCATGCATGGTAGATAATTACATTTAATCAAGCCTTCTAGACTTATCAATTCCATCAATTTAGCTCTATTTAAATAGAATTTGCCCTAGTTTACAATGATTTTCCACATTTCCCCTTTCATATCTTTGAGTTTAATTTTTTATTAAGGGTGTTCTGATGCTCCTGCGTCATTGTGTGTACTTCTTTATGTCCAATCTAACATTATATGATCATGATTTTCCATTTCTTTTGTTACTATTTAAAATTTCTACTAGTAATTGCTAGTTACATAAGGATAATGCAATTATATGTCATTGGCTTGCCACATGGGAAACTACAACACTTGCAATACAAAAAAAAAAATCTAAAAGAGTAATTAAAATGTCTACAAAACCAAAATAATAACATCTTATAATCTGTATAAGTCTAGTAACAACAAAAAGAGTTAAAAATAATGACCCCATAACTATCATAGAAGTAGTGATTGTAGCAGCTTGAGCAAATTGAATACCAAACAAACAAACAAAACTATTGACAACAAAAGGACATATAAATTAAGTAGAATGAGAGGTGTTCACTTAAATTGGACCATGATCAATAGCGCCATGGAAAAGAGGAGTTGATCCTAGCTCAACAACCACTTCAATATTGGCTAAGTGTGCATCCATCTCCATTAACTACAATAAAACATAGTCAAAGACAAAGAGAATATCGTCCTTCATTTAATTCCTATCTAGGAGGAACCAAGTCATTAATTCTTTCATATGTCAATACAAGTCAATTGCATAAAAGTATTGATTATTCCTACCATGGGTCTGGCTAGCATTCAACAACCATGCAAAAAAATATTTTATCACCTCAACATCTAAAAGACATTGGCCTATCCCAAGGACCTCATCTTCAGTTGCATTGATCCATGCTTGGATTGGAAGAGGGATTTTTTCCTTCAATATCCAAGCAAAGGTAGAAACATGTAAATGATCCTATGTACCTCCTTGTAAAATTCTTCCATGTTCCCATCCTTCCTCACTATGGTGACATTGATCCTATTTGGAAACCATTGTGGTAAATGTGAACTCTAATAAAGAAACCCAAGACAAAAAAGAGAAAGTTGTATTTGAGAATGAGGATATGAAAAAGAGGGAAAATGGTTGTATTGGATTCCAATATCACTAAGATGAAGCAAAAAGAAAGAAAAGAAAACTACTTAAAAGACAAGAAATATATGAGAGATCTTACACCAATGTAGTGGATGATGAGTGTTACTGATGTAGGCCAAAGCCCAAAGTTGCATCAATAAGACACATAAGAAAAGGTATGAATGGATCATGTAGAGTGTTGTATAATAGGATTAGAAGGCCATAAAATCTATAGTTTAAATGTGGATGAATGTATAAAATTCCATTAAGCAATTGAAATCCTTATATGATCCCCATCTATAGATAGAAACATTCATCCATAACAACGAATACACATGATTTCTCATAGGTTCAAAGGAGGCTTAGATAACATGAGGGTGGCACGTTATACCCTTTCATAGAGGAGGTGTCGATGCTCATTCCCTCACATTGGGGTGATGCATCACCTCTCACATGATATAGGGAGCTTTTCCAAAAAACAATATTACGCTAGCTAAGTTCAATATTTAGTGCTCGACAATGGGACAAATTTTCTTAGCTTCTTAGAATTTAGTAAACTAGATAATTTTGAGCTTATTCTATTACTACATCATTTATGAACTAAATTTGAAAATATAATCAACTCAATATGATTTAGCACGATCGGAGTTTTTGAACCCTAGTGACTGTGAGTGCCAATTTCTTATGGAATGTTAGATGCTAAACCTTTAAAATTAAAATGTAAAATTTTAAACATATATGTATACATATATATAAATCAAATAATCTATGAAATTAAAAATTAAAAATTAATTTATTGAATTCTAAATATAAAAGCGTCAAAATTAACTATATAAATGCATAAATTTTATGATTTACATATTGTAATATATGCATACATATATGTATGCATCAATTCCAATTTTTTTCTCTTTTAATTTAGTTTATTTTTTGTCATGGAGTATTATTGTTTGGTTAACAACAACCCTGTAAAAAATAAAATATAATTCCTTATGTATATTAACATCATCTATATTTTCGCTTGGGCAGGAAAAAGGAGGGAAAACCAAAGACTGTAAGGATAAAAAACCGCATGACAGCTTATGGAAAGGGGATCTATGCACCCTCCGACTATAAAATTATGATTGACAGTGAGAAAGGTGTCCAATGGAGGACTAGAAAGTATTCAAGAAATTCGAGAGGGATTGGTACAGGTACCGGTTAGGAAAAAAGAGAAAACTACGGAGTTAGCCAACACAAATCTCAATGCAAGGAAAGGTGAACCAACAGAGAAAGACCTGCGGTATACATGTTAAGGTCAAAATGGGGGATGTAGACCCAAGTCGAAAATCATGTCAAAGGTAATATTAACAAATCTGCAAACCCAAAATCACAGGGACCACATGAAGACATATGCATTAATATGCAAATTTATGGGGATCTCGACCAATGAGAAACTTCTACGAAACTGTATTAATTATGTATGGAAGCCTAAAAGGGAGGTTGATATCCACTTAAGGTCTAAAGGCTTCTTCGCAACTATATTTTCTAACCTTGAAGATAGGGAGAGGATCTCTGAGGGAGGACCTTATTTTATTTTGTCGGTAGGGCTATATATGTGACCATGCAAGGATAACTTGACCCTAGAACAAGAAAACTTTATCTCAGTTCCACTATGAATTAGGCTATATTAGTTGTCCCTTGATTATTGTCTCCCAAAAACCCTTGAAGATATAATTACCTCATTGGGGAATTTTCTTAAACCCTTAGAGGAAACCTAGAAAGGAAACTATATAGCGTATGCCAGGATCTGTGTGGAAATGGATATCTTAGGAGCCCTTCCAGAGGTTGTAACAGTTGAATTCTAGGATGATATTTGGACTCAAAGAATTGACTATGAGTAGATTCTTTTCTAATTTCTTTGATTTCGTGAACACAGGAACCTCTTCAGAGAGTTCCCTCTTAATGTCAAGATAGAGAACACAAAAACCAATCCTGAAAGGGATTTAGAAGGCTTCACAAAAGTGGGAACCAAGGGTAAAACATGGAAGAAACAACAAAAGAGAAGCTTTGATAGAAATAAGGAATCAAAGATATGCTATGAAGTTTTGGCTAAGGAAATATATCAGGAGGAAACAAAGACTAATCCTCAGCAGGCAGCCCTAGATAAGGAACCAACAAAGAGTGGTCCCTTTGCAAATGAAGAAATACTGAAAGTACCCACTCAGGCCCCCGTAAAGGAAGGAGATATCCCACCTAAGTAGTAGGATGAAGACCTAGACTTGACACCAAGTGAGACAGGGAAAAATTACCCAGTTCTGAATGAAATCATGGAGCATGAAGGAATCAATCTACCCCAACTATTAGTACAATGGAAATCAAAAGGGATGGATGTGATACACAAGGAACAAATAAATCAATTGCAATACCTGTTCCTTACTAGGGAAGACACTTGATGAGGGGAACCAAATGAGAACTTGGAGAAGCTAAAATCTTGGGAGTCAAATTAAAGTCCCAAAATAGCCATACCCCTAAGCAGGTCCAACGAAAAAGAGGAAGGAAAACAAACAATGCTACACTCCACGAGTTGGGAGCTCTCCTAATAAACTCAGGTAAGGTGAAACCTTGGAACCCTAACTCCTCTCTTTTCAAATGAAAGTCCTAACTTGGAACATAAATGACCTAAATAATCCTCAAAGGAAATTAATCCTAAAAGAAAAAATGAAGAAAATAAAACCCTAACATTCGCTTTATTCAAAAGACTCAACGCACCATAGATCGCATGAAAATAAGCAGTGGGAAATTTTGGGCCAAGTATAACTTTGTAGATATAGAAGCTATAATTTCGGTAGGAGGAATTTTAACCCTATGGAACCCTAAAACAGTCCATATTGTTTCCCTTGAAGCTACCCAATATTCCATATATTTATTTTTACACTATGTTAGTTCCCCGAATCCAATTATTTGTACCAATGTGTATGTCCCTCAACTAATTGATGAGAAGCTTCATTTGATTCAGTATTTAGAGGCCCTATACAAGAGGTATCTGACTACATAATAGATCTTTTATGGGGACTTCAAAATGATTCTCTCTCTTAAATAAAAGAAGGTAGGATCAAGGAAACTAAAAAGAGAATGTGAAGGATTTCAAAATATGATTGATTGCATTAAGTCGGTGGACTTAGAAGCTACAAACGATATACATAAATAGACAAAAAAAAGAGGGGAAAAACACATGGTTGCATCGAGGCTGAACATATTCTCAATTTTAGAGGAGTTAATCCTACAAGGAATTTTTCTATAGACCAACATCCTTTATTATAGTGGCTTAGATCATTGGCCAGTAACAGTTGGGTCCCTATAATACTACTGATTACCCCATTACTATGGTATTTGTACCCCTTATTAATATTGTTGTGCCCCTATTGCCCCCATATTGTTATTACTGTGCCCCATAGAATCCCTCTATTGTTATTTTTGTGGCTTTATATTATTATTGTTAGGTCAGCTGGGTTATATTGTGACTCCTTAGACTCCTATATATAGAAAGGAGGTTTTGTCATTTGTATCATCCAAGAATTGTTCATTTATGTAATGTAAAGGAGGTTTCCCCCTCGAAGAGGCTGAATTCTAAGGCATTGATCTATCTTTTCTATCTTTTCTTGAGCTAGTTTCATAACATTTGGTACCAGAGCAAGTTCTAGGGTTTCGCTGCTCCAAATAGGTCATCGTGGCATTTTCACTATAACATTTTTTCCGACGTTTCAGAAGTCGGAAAAAAAACCCATTTGAGAAGACATCGTTCTGCAGCTCGGATCTGAATTTCAGAGCTTTTCGCATTATATGTACGGAGATATGATCTAAGGAAGTTGGTCTTTTTGCAGACTCCCAAATTACCTTCCAAATAGGTGACCTGAGGAAAATCGTCATAACTTTCTCTCTGAGCATCGGATTTAAATTTCGCAAAAAGGTATAGAAAGAGGATGGATTTTAGTTTCTTATAGATATTGTTCAGAGCCAGAGGTCCAAATAGCGACACGTGGCACTTCATACAAGTTCCTCTTCTAAAAAGGTCTATAATCAGGTCACTGTGGGAGATTTGGCATAACTCTTCATTGGAGAATCCAATTGGGGTCAGACTAGTGGCATTGGAAAGAGGACAGAGAGGGCTACCACAGGCGGCAAGTTTAGAACTGGATGTTCTGAAAGTACAGAGATACGTCAGAGGAAATATCGGGCTCCTACAAGGAAAAAACGATGTGTAGATTTGTTTAAATTTTTGCTTAAGATTGGTTTGAAAATTTATTTTGAAGTAATTCAAAGGGATAGTAGAGAATTATTATCAGTAACTTATGCCTCGAGGAAATAAAATGCAAACACCTAGTAAGGAACATGAAAGCTCTAGCATGACTCATGAAGAAGAGGAAGAAATACTACATGATATATCAAAATTACAAGACCAAGTGCAAAAAATGTCAGCCTCACAAAAGCTAACAGAAGCTAATATAAATGGCGTGGAATCTAAGATAAAGGGCATGGAAGCTAAGATGGATGATTAGAAGACAGATTTGAAGACAAACATAGACGATTTGAAAACAGACATGGACGAATTGAAGATAAATATGAATAAGTTGCTAAAAGAAATGGTCAGTAAGGGTGAAAGGGTAGTAAAGGAAACTCATGATGAGAACAAAAGAAATGTTAATCATGATTCCATAGACTATAATGTGGGATTGAAGACCCATCATATTCCAAAAATTGATATGAGGAGGTTTGATGGCAAGGATCCCGCAACATGGATATTACAGATGGAGCAATTTTTCGATCTCAATAATGTGCAAAACACACAAAAGGTAAGTATGGCAACTTTATATTTGGAACCAAATCAGTTTGTATGGTATCAATGGCTTTGGTCTCATAAACAATTTGTCACTTGGGCAATTTTTATATAAGAATTGATGGCACATTATGATGATACAAAAAGCAACACTTTTTTAGCCAATTGATAAGTCTCAAACAAAAGGGTTCAATAATGGAGCACATTGAGGAGTTCCAAAAATTGAACGTCAGGGTAAAAGATATTTGAGAGGAGCATAGGATTGATGTGTTCATAGGGTCTTTAAAGGATAATATCCAACATGATTTTCGCCTTTGGGAACCTGATTTATTAGAGAAGGCATTCAGGTTAGCAAGAAAAATGGAAAGTAAAATTATGGTAACCAGGAAGCATACCACTCACAACTATAAAGATGGAAGTGTTAGGTAAACTTGACTTAGGATAGAGTTAAAGTTGCATAGGTTAAACAGTGATGGTTTTGGGGTACATGGTATTGTGCACCCGGGGGAATTGTTAGGTAAAATTGACTTAGGATAGAGTTAAAGTTGCCCAGGTTAAACAGTGATGGTTTTGGGGTACATGGTATTGTGCACCCATAATATTCTGCTCGTGGTATTATATGTAATGGAGCTTATAAAAGGCTGGAAGGACTTCA
>APFE030600193.1:0-16107 GCA_000404065.3 Pinus taeda | reverse complement strand
TTCATGAAAGTAGTATTGTAGGGAAGGACAACCTGGTTCTCCTAAGTTAGGAGCCTCTTCCCTCACATATTATATAAATGAATTAGAAATTGTTAAAATATGTTTATATTTGTAATATGTACTTCCTTAACTCTTCAAATTTTATCTTCTAAGCTTGGCTACATCTAATATCCATATATTGTGGACTTGCCTCCAAGTTTTACAAACTCAGATTGATAATTAAATACTTGTGTTAATTTCTGTTAATAAATTAGCCCAACATTTTAGCGTCGTTGCCAGGGAGACAATTTGTCAGGCCAAGTAGTAAATCCACAAATTCAATTCATGTTATTCCTTCAGGTTGGTCTTTATTATATACATGAGGGAGACTGTTCACTTCATCTCCCGATGGCTATTCATATTTCTTATTATTTATTTACATCAATTATATTTATTCACCCAATCCTGATGATTAGGTGTCAACATTCCCCCCCATAATCTGAAGGGATGTTGGTGAGCCCAAGCATCATTCTGAATCATTCAAGCTTTTCTCTTCCAAGTGCTTTGGTGAAGATGTCTGCAATTTTCTCATTAGTGGAACAATGACGGAGATGGATTGTTTTGGCCTCAACATGATGTCAAATCATATGATATTTACTATTGATGTGCTTCGTTTGATCATGGAACTTTGGCTTTTTGGCCAACTTTATTGTAGAGGTATTGTCAATCATGAGTGGAGTTGATTGTACTTGTTTTACCAACAAATCTTCAAGAATTTTCCTTAGCCACAGTTTCTTTTGTTGCCTCAGCTGCTACCACGTATTCTGCTTCTGTTGTGGAATCTGTTGGAACTGATTGTTTGCGTTATCTCCAAGAGACAACTCCTGATCCAATACTCATAGCATATCTTGAAGTAGATACCCCAGTTTATTTGTCTCCATCGAAGTATGAATCAGAGTATCCAATCAAACTGAAGTCGTCCACCTGTGTATACTTGATTCCCAAGTCTTGAGTTCCCTTCAAGTACCTTAGAACTCTTTTTTCATCAGACCAATGTCCTTCACAAGGCTTTTGCATAAACCTGGAGAGGATTCCAATAGCAAACAAAATGCTTGGTCTATTAGTAGTTAGGTAGTTGAGACTTCCTACAAACTGTTTATACTTTGTTGCATCCTCAAAATCCTTTTCCTTCAATAGATGTGAGCTTTAAGTTTTGTTCCATTGGGTAGTGAGAGGATTGCATTCTTTCATGCCAAACTTGTTCAACAGATCTCTAATGTACTTATTTTGAGAAAGAAATATGGACTTCGGATGTTGAGTTACTTTAATACCAAGATAGTAATGAACATAGCCCAAAGCAATCATTTCAAAACTTTTCCCCAGTTCCTTCTTTATGGATGCAATGTAGCTTTCATTGTTCCTTGTCATCAAAAGATCATCTACATATACCACAAGATATACAATTGCTTTGACAACTTTCTTGACAAATAAAGTTGCATCATCAAGATCATAATGTTTGAAATTGAGTTTCAGAAGATGCTCAGTTAGTTTTTCATACTAGGCTCGTGGTGCTTGAGGCCATACAAGGATTTCACAAGTTTGCATACTTTATGTTCATGTCCTTTCACAGCAAATCCTTCAAGCTAGGACATAAAAACATTCTCTTTTAAATCTCCATTCAAGAAAGTAGTTTTTAGATCCATTTGATGAACTTTCCAACCGTTTGGAGCTGCTAGGGCAAAGAGTGTCCAGATGGTAGCCCATTTTGATGTGGGGGAAAAATCTCATAATCAACCCCTTCCTTTTGTGCAAAACCTTTTGCCACAAGCCTGGCTTTATGCTTATCAAGTGATCCATCAGCTTTACACTTGTTCTTGTAGACCCACTTGTAGCCAATTGGTTTGGTTCCTATCGGAGGATCAACTAGCTTCCAAGTGCCATTCTTTATGAAGGCATCATACTCCTTTTGCATCGCTTCTTTCCTTTCATCATGAGAAGCAGTTTCTTTGAAGGAAGTTAGTTTCAAATCTGTAGACAAGTTCAATTCATAATCATAAGAAACATCCATATCAACAGGTGAATTAGAGTCATCTACATCACTTCCATTTTGCCGGTTTGAATTTCTAGTTCTTGTCTTTCCAACCTCATCAAGGTGAACATTTTCAAGTGTCTCTGTCAGCCACTTTGGGGTACCTTTCTCAGATGGTCCAGGCTGCTCCATTGATTGAGTTGGGACTGAATCAAGATTGAGTCTCCCAATTCTATCAATCACATCACTTAAAGCATCATTCATTGTTGGATTTTCATGCAAGGGAGAGAGTTCTTCAGAAGAAGATTCCACATGTTGATCTAGTATAGGAATCCCCCCTTCAAGATGTGGAATCTGATTATCAAATTCTTGAAATGATTTTGCATTTGCGAATCTATCAAAGTGATCAAGTTGTCGCTCAACAACATTGTCAGTTTTGGATGATTCAAGAAAAATTACATCTCCAGATACAACAAACTTTTTATTGACTTCATCATAGAGACGGTATGCTTTGGAGGTGTTTGAATACCCCAAGAAGATACACTTGCAACTTCTTGTACCAAGTTTATTTCTATGTACCTTTGGTATCAAGGCATAATAGGTGGAACCAAAGACCCTGAGATGCTTTACCAAAGGAATGTGCCCATACCACATTTCATAGGGAGTCTTGTTTCTGATAGCATTAGATGGACATCCATTGTTTATATATGCAGCACATAGAACAACTTCAGCCCAAAACATTATTTTTACTTTTTTGAAGAAGAGCATGGATCGTACCATATTAAAGATTGTCTTATTCATTCTTTCAGCTACATCATTCTGTTGGGGATTATAAGGTACAATCGTTTGATGTTTGATCCCATATTGGCGAAGATAGTTTTCAAATTCATTTGAAGTGTATTCTTTTCCATTCTTAGTGCGAATAGACCCAATATGAGATTGTGCATCATTTTCAATCCATTTATGAAAGTTCTTGAATGTTTGAAAAGCATCAGATTTGTTCTTCAACAAATAAACCCAACACATTCTGGTGTAGTCATCAATAAATGTCATCATATATTTATTTCCATTTGCAGAAGGAACAGGCATTGAACCACATAAATTTGAATGAATGAGTTCAAGTTTTCTATGTGCTCTTGAATGTGAATCATGAAAAGACTGTTTGCTATGCTTTCCTAGAATGCAAGCATCACATTGCTTAAATTTCCTAGGAATTGTAGGCAAACTAGCAACACCATTTTTCTTCAACAAGTGGAGGCTATCGTAGTTCAAATGTCCAAATCTAGCATGCCATAATAAACATGATGGAAGAGTACCTTCTTCATAATGAGAATTGTATGAGAAATGGTGTGCACGAGCAGAGGTACCTTGCAGCTTGAGAAGCCTTTCTTCTTCTATTCCCCTCATGGCAAGTGAGTGGTTAGATGCTTTTCTCACCTCAAGCTTGCCATCAAACATATGAATGGAGTGACCTTGCTGGTAGATGTGGACCAAGAACAACAAGTTTCTCTTCAACTATGGGAGATATAGAACATGATGCAGAAGAAAGTCTGGAAGACCATGCAATTTAAGCCTGATTGTGCCAAGCCCTGATGGATTGATTTTTGATTGGTCTACAAAGTATACTACTCCATCAACATTGTCAGTAAATTCTTCAAAAAAATATGTTCTATGAGTCATGTGGTAATTTTTTCTTGAATCAAGCAACCAATCATTTTTCCAAGAAGCAAGTGAAGCATTAAATAAATCTTCATTTACTCCAATATTACATTGTGCCACCACATAACGAGCAGATTTAGGTGCTTTACCTTTGTCTGTATCATTAGTTTTACCTTTCTGTTGGTTTATTTGCTTCTCAATTTTGTCCAATGGTAACTTGCATGTCGAGGCATCATGTGATCCATTTCTTTTGCAACGTATGCAGTGCAAATCTGCCTTTTCTCCTTGAGAGTGTCTGCCCCCCTACCTCTGAAATATCTTCCTCTTCCTCTTCGACCACCTCTTCCTCTGGAAGAACCTTGAGCAGGATTCTTTTCTTTATGAGCAAGGCACACAACCTCTTCAGAAGATTTAGGGGCTGTCTTCTTTCCAAAAGCTTTCTCTCTTTCAACAATTTTTTTCACAAGAGAGTCAAAGGTAATATCTTTAGGATTTCCATTTGCTTGCAATGACTCAAGATAATTGGAGTAAGTAGGATAAAGTGCCTTGAGAAAATCGATAAGAGGAATATCCAATTCGACGTTAGTGACTTTGATATCATGCATTATAGACTTTACTTCGGATGTAAGAGCAAGAGGATCATTATTTTGCAATTCAAGAGTGAAGAGTTTAATCATGAGTTGAACAACTTCAAGTGCAGAATGTGAGTCATAGAGTTCTTTTAGCTTTTGTAAGGCTTCGAAAGTATTTGAAAATGGCGAAATATGGCGACTCACCTCTTCATTTACAGATGTTGTGATTAATGCATAAGCTTTGCTATTCTTATTTTCCCAAATGCCGAGATCTTTGTCTGAGTTAAGTTGTTTTGGCTCTTTGTCTCCATGTCCAATGCACACTCCTTTCCACAACTCATTGAAAATGAGGGTGTGTTTTATCATCCAGGACCACTCAGGATAGTTCTCCTTGCCACTGAGAACTATTCCCACAATGGATATGATTGAATGCATACTGTAACAAAAACTTTTGCCCGCAAAATTTTACTCCTAATGGGAAAAAATATAATTATGATATGATGGGACAACAAATTCAAATGTCAATACGCATTCAACTGGACGACGTTAAATTATAGAATATATATGGGTGGGGAAGCGTAAATATATGGTGAGTAACTGTGTATATATATGGCAGGCAGCGTAAATATATAGCAACGTAACAGAGTATTAAGGTAATACACAAAACTGTGTATCAAAATGTGTATCAACGTAATACCATAGCACTCATAATACCACAAAACTGTGTATCAACGTAATACCATAGAACTCCAAGTCGAGGTATGGAGCAGTGCCACCACATTTCCACTCCTGCAGCACTCCCTCACACTTCAACAACACACTCACAACAAGCTGCGCTGACGCAACGATGGGCGATTTGGAAACCCTGAAATACAAATGCATTACCCACTTTATCTTCGATATGGATGGTTTATTGCTTGATACAGAAAAGTTTTATATTGTTGTCCAAGCGTGCATTCTTAAGGGATATGGGAAACACTTCGATTAGTTTCTGAAGTCCAAAATGATTGGCATGAAAGCATCAGAAGTAGCACAAGTATTTGTAAAGGAAACCAGGTTTGAAGGAATTTTAACACCTGAGGAGTTTCTCAGACGAAGAGAAGACTTTGACAAAAGTATTTTCACGCTTCCGCTGCGTAGACAGGGGGTTTTGCTTTTGTCAATTTTTCCAATAGGGAGGATGCACAGAGGGATGTTAATAAGCTCAATGGCTATGGCTACGACAACCTCATTCTCAAAGTCGAATGGGTGACTCCTAGACAGACATAGAATACTAGACGAGATTAGTGTAAACGGATAGCGTTAAAGATAATAGGTATGGTAATGGCGCACCATCAAAAATACAAGGAATATCTTCGACTGTAATCGAAGTAACTTGAGTAAAAATGTAAGCGCGAATGCTAACCTACACCACTTCTAGAAAACCAAGAGACGTAAGTGGGTAAAGAAAAAGTTACGACCATATAGAAAAACTTTGCCAACTGTTAGGAGGGAAGATGGCGCAGACAATGATTATGGCAGAGATCCTAGAGAGTGCAAAAAGGATAACTATGCACATTCCAGGGAGCGCAGAGAGCACAGACAAGGAGTTACAACTAACTTTAGGAACTTGGCTCCGATACCATGTCAGGCTAGGTAGTAACTCCACAAAATTCAATTCATTTTCAGGTTGGTCTTTATTATATACATGAGGGAGACTGTTCACTTCATCTCCCGATGAATATTCATATTTCTTATTATTTATTTACGTCAATTATAATTATTCACCCAATCCTGATGATTAGGTGTCAACACAATTATCAACATAGTCAAATAGAAGATAAACAAAAACACTAAAAATTTGATGAAAAAAAAAAAAAAAAAAAAAATAGTTAAGACACATTTCTCTTAGTTATGTTTCTATATGCCTAGAAATAGAGATCCTAAAAGTAGATTCCTAAAACAAAACCCCCAACAAAAAAATAAAATAAAAAAATAACTACAAAATCGATTTGCAAGACAAGATCTAAAAAAAATGATGTTAAAGAAATCATTTAGAGAAGGAGGGTATACCACCACAAAACTATTCTCAAGTCCTTGTCCTCAATTTAGAATGCTCACTAGGGATGAATCTTCACGTCTAAGGATAGAAGAGCAACAAAACATCCATGAAGATGATCCACAAGAAGAGAATCTAGAACTTTCTTCTAGCTATCTTTGTGAGGAGGTGAATGAGTCATGGATCATATGCAATGAAGATCAAACATTAGATCCAGAAATTGAAGAATTTCTAGCATGTATATCACAAGATCCCTTGTGCATACAAGATTTTGAACAAGCACCACAAGAAGAGTTTTGTGCTATGACAATTAATGAGAGCCAAGCAAAAAAAGATCATCTTAAAACTTGGTTTCAACTAGTCATTAGACCACAACACCACTCCATTTTTCAACATTCTTTCTCATCAAATCTTTATGATCAGATAAGTTTTCATGTCCAAACATTCATTAACATATATTTTTCAAATTTGGATATGAGTTAACTTATGATCTTGTTACGAAAATGGATGCATTGGAAATTCTTTTATACTTGAGAGAATCAATTATTTTTCTAAAATAGAATAGGATAGAATATAATAAATAAACAAGTAGAATGAAATCACAATAAGACTTCCATAAGAATTTTGTTTTCAACTATCATGAATATTTCTTCAAATCATTGTTCAATATTCATCTGAAAGGATTACATGGAAAAATGCAGTAAGAATAATCCTATTTTGGGTAACCATATAGGATCATTTTTAATCATGTTTTTTTACATATCTCTTGAAATCTAGTTTTTGCATCCATTTTGAAATTTTCAATTTATATCACAAATAAAAATGTGATCAAAATCAAAACTAGGTCTCAAGTGAAATGTTGAGGATAAAGTTAATACAGCCTATATTTGAGGTGTCTAATGGAAACATTTTTACTTGAAATTCATAGAGAATATAGCCCTTGGAATCTAGTTTCCAAATCAATTTTAATCACCTCAATTCAGTATCATATGAAAAAGGTTATTCTTAAAATACTAACTGCTTGTCGAAAAATCTGCATGGTGACAATTCTAAGCCTTGACTATTCATCGGCATATTTGACATACCAAATCATATTATTTTCAAAACCTTTTTATATGAGATATATATATTCAAGTCTAATTTAAAACATAATTTTAATCAACCCATTTGGAGGTGAAATGAAAAATTTATGCCACATTTAATGATTGCTTGTCTTCAAACCAGCATAGTAAAACTCTGCCTCCTAGGTCTGTTCATCACCAATTTTGTGATATCAAGCCTAAGAATTTTTAAAACCTGTTTCTATTGGAAAGGAAAAATGAATATACTTTAATCTCCAAGTGGAATCACATTGATCCGATATTTATCGAAGAAGTTACAGTTCAAATAGTGACTGTTGGTCTAATTAAAAATTAACAAGCAGCTCTATCAAACATGGCACTCCTTATAATTTTTACCATATCAGTTTAAACCATTTTGAAAACCTATTTATACTGGAGGTATCCATATTAATCCATTTCAACTTGGCTTTGGAATCACTCTAATTGGATATAAAACGAATATTCTGTAAACAAAATACTGCTAGGAGTCTAGGCTAGCCACCATTCCTCAAGGGGTAAATAAATGTATTTTGTTTGTATATCATCTTTGGACTTGTTTTCTAAGCAATGATTTTAATGATTTACATATTTATTGGAAGAAGAGAGACTGTAAAACTCTCTTCCTCCATTATCTGATATTGTATTGCAAGCAAGTGCTATGTTTTTGCAGGTCATAAGAAGAATGAAGGAGTGAACTCCATAAATGAAGGATTTTCAAAATCAATATTTAAAATTCATATCAATGAATATGAAATGAAAGTATTGAAGCAAAAATGAAGTAGAAATTCACCTGATATTGAGTTCATCCAATGAAACTCAAATTTTTTAAGCTTGCTCTTAGTTGCTAACCAACAACACCAATCACTCTATGCATGATTGAGATCAAGGCAAAAGACATGAAGTTAATAATAAGAAGAAGAAGTCAAGTTATGTTCATGTCAAGTCACATAAATTTTGAAAGAATCCTTTCATAAGCCATATTGTTCATGATTTCATCCATCATCCATATTGTATGTTAAGCTTCACGATCATGCATGTTGAAATCCAAACTTATTATCTATCTATTTACTACTAAATCATGACTTCAATATAACCTATTTTCATAAGATTTTCATACTTCCCTACTCCATTACACCCCACCTCCATACAGAAAAGAAAAGAATAAAAAAAATAGAAAAATATCAAAAATAATAAAGGAGTTTGGTTGTGAAAATCCACGAAAGTGGCACAATACAAACTCAAATTCATATAGGAAAACCAACTTGTTCGGCTAATATGAATTCTCTATTTTGTTTTACCATTACTTCAATTTGATTTTGTAGATATAATCCTCTAAGAAGTGCAAGAATTGAGGACAAGTCTTTAGATAAGCAAGGGGGAAGGTCGCAAAAGAAACTTAACTGTGCAACTGAATTGACGGCGAAACTTGTATTGTTGGCAGTTGGGAGCTGAAATGTTTTTGAAATCAATAGCAGTTGGGACCTGAAATGTCAGAAAAAACATGTACATATTGCATAAAAAAATGTACATGATAGAAGGGATCTGAGTTATTATGAATCAATTGCAGAGGGACTTGAACAACATCGACAATCAATGGACCAGAATCAATGAAGGATGCTAGAGCAAAAGGCAAAAATAAATTCTATATTTCAATCTGTCTAAGACATTTCATCAGAGGACATCATCCAATATTGTCAGGGAGTACAAGTATTGTGAGTACAAAATTTTTCTCTTGCAAATTCAAATTTTTTATAAATTTTTAGAGATTGTTAAAATTAAGTTAGTACCTAAATGCATATTTTATATTCATTACATCACCCTATATCTATTATTTTATACCCATTATCCTAAGTATCATTTTACATTTACCTATGTACATCCTATTTTTAATTCCTACATTCCATATTCATTCCATAACCCTAACATTTCATAACCCTAAATATCATTCTATATTTACCTTCCTACATTCCATATTCATTCCATAACCCTAACCCTAAGTATATAATCTTAAGTACTTTTCCTCCAAGTGAAAGGGATTAAAAAGGATGCAAAAAGTTGAACCTGCACAAACAAATCAAACATTAGTACTATGTAGATAATTTTAAACATGACCTACATGGTCATTTTAAAATTAAAGAAATACATTGTAAAACATAAGGGATATGCGCATTATGAAATATATTGTAAAACATTCAAAATCGAAATGATTAATGTATTAAACATATCATAGTGCATGAGATGGTAATATGATTAAACAGTGTAAGGTTATCATGGCAAATGGTAATACGATATTATCATAGCAAACTTTATGGAAATACGATGTGATGGTGCAAGGTTATTATACCAAGCCTTATGATAATACGATGGTGTAAGGTCATTATGGTAAAGCCGGTGGTAATGCATTGCAAACCCAATGAAAAACGTGATGAATGAATAACCGACAAAGTGATATATGGCATTCATGCAAGCGACATGGCAACAAACAATACATATAATAGTCAAAGGTAGGATGAGTTGGTATGCAGGAGGATGGCCACGATATGGATTGAAGGACGACTTCAAATGAATCAAGCATAAGGTAAGGGAAATAGATGGAGGTATAATAAGTGAACCTAAGCTAAAATCATAATAAAA
Organism: Pinus taeda; assembly: GCA_000404065.3. Lineage (NCBI taxonomy): Eukaryota > Viridiplantae > Streptophyta > Pinopsida > Pinales > Pinaceae > Pinus > Pinus taeda. The sequence continues at coordinate 6,096 of APFE030600193.1, read as the reverse complement.
CTGAATGCAAATATAGAAATGATAAACTATATAGTGTCGACAGCACGGTTCAAATAATTATAAACGGTTCCATTATATCAATTTGATGGTATATGCACAGCATTCGGTCAAAGGGACGGCCACAAGGGCGTTGTCCAGTGAGGATTATACACAACATAATGGTCAAAGGACAACAACCAAACAGTAAAACGGTTAAAATATTTTGAAACAAGTAGAAAACAAACCCTATGTGTTTAACAGAGAAGAGCTTCGCCATTGTTGAAGCCAGAGACCTCATAACCGTAAATTTGTTTTCCATCACAGTTGTTGGAGGCTCAAGCAAGACAGTAGATGCCATTGCCAAGCAATTGAGAGAAGTAAAACGGTTTGACAAAGGAAATGGAGGTAAAAATATAGCGCTGAGGAATTGGAGAGATAAGAAGGGTAAGTAGAGTAGATTGACAGAGGAAGTGGAGTCAGTTAGCAAGAATCTCGTGGAGAATAGAGGTAAGTAAAAATCCGATTCGTTTCTTTAATACGATGAGGGATTGTAGAGGAAATATCGGGATTCTTTTCATCGAGATCTTTCAATGGAATTGTCTGTCATTTATTTTAGTTTGTTTATGCCACCAATCACCCAACATGGGCATTTAACACGCAATTAATTGAGCTAATAAAACGATATGGAATGCAGCTAAGTGGGCCACGAGTCAAGGGATTACGACACTTCAACAGCAGTCAGGTATACTCAATGAAACCGCCAAGCTTGCAGTGTTTATAAGTGATTTTAAATGCACAAGTAGTGGCCTTAATTGCATAATCAATAAATTGTGACATAGCTTCAAGTTAATGAATGATTTATTAATTGTAGGGTGGAGAAAAACAAAATAAAACTCGGCTGATAAGATCCAGATCTTCCACCAAATTCTGAAATAGGGTGTCATTAAATTTTTGATTGCATGTTGAAGTAATGAAATGAGGAAATTTTCATGTAGTTTTGAAATGTGTAGCCTCTGAAAAATGCGTAGCTAGCCAAGTTCAAAACTACACTTGTACATGTTTTTTTTTATGATCAAACAGTGTGATAAAAGACCAAGTTTCAATTTGATTTCATAATGGAAATGATCAATGAAAACAGAGTACAGGTTTTATAATGTGTGAAACAATTCGTTGATTACCAGCAGTGAAGTTTTGCATGTCGATTTACACACAGTGGCCTCAATTCAACAATCAATGAATGAAGAATTGACTCTAATTTGATGTCATATGAGTATGTTAAGAAAAACAAAAATCAAAGAGAGGAATTGTAATATGATTTTGTTTTTTTTATATATATTTCTTTTCTAAAACAGAGTTCAATTTCTTTCTTACAGAGATGCGTATAAAGATGGATATTTGGTTTGCATGAATAGACCAAAGTGTTGATACACAAAAACAGAGAATTCTACATCAGGGACAAAGGAGTAATAAAAACATGTTTATTATGTTTTTATAATCTTTCTATATCAAAATTTTGTATTTGTGGAAGCAGTAAGTTCATATTTTTTAGGATTAGTTTCATCTCTTTGTCAAAGGCATCAGGAAAGAGGTAAGCAGGATACTCGAGAAGCATTTGAAGAGAGAAATTGACTTCAAATTTAATGATTATGAAGTTTTATTCAGTCCCAGAAATGCATTTCGATTTTTGAAAGCCACTATTTTTCGTTGCTTTGTTTTGAGAAAAATAAAGTGAAATTTGAAAAACAAAAACATGGGTTTTCTTCAGAACGATCCTAATTAGGCTCCGCATAGATAGTTTTCTCAAATTCATTTCTATTTGGGATATTGTTATGGTTCTTTCAACCCCTATTTTATAGATTCCATGGGTAAAACAATGGCTAAATTAAAAGTGAATGCCTAGTCATAAAAAGGATTGGCACAAGTTATTTTGTAGTGGAATTATACAAGTAGAAAACCCCCTGCACAAGTGAAAGAAGCTTACCTTTTTTTTCCAATTGGTGTTTTCTCTGTGACTATGTGACATTGCAAGATTGGCTTCTTTCAGTGAAGATGTGAGGGCAAAAGGATATCGGCTCCTTTAAGTGAAGTTGTTGATATTGCTAATTTGAGAGGGACATGAATCCTGTCAGAATGTATTACAAAATTCAAGTTTTAATTGTTTTCTTCTCTAAAGATGCTCATCCAGAATGATATATTGGTGTTTTATCATTAGAGGAGGAATAATGTAAAGTTTTTGTATTTGTATGTTGATGGTGAAACCTCATCACACATCAGAGACATTTTTGTTCCCATCACTCTAGAATACATAGTCCAAGCCATATTCCACTGATAGGTGAAGAATATTACAAAGAGAAAAACTTCAAAGAGAAATGATGAAATTTCTTTTTAGAAAAACAGAGGGAAGAAAAGGAGAAAAAGTAAAGAATTTCATCTACAAGGAAGGAGAAAAATTACATGAAGGCATAGATATCCTTTTACAGATAGCTCAAGAGAAAGCTTCATCTTCAAGGGTCAGAGCCACAGGTACATCAACAGGCTAGTTAGCATATAGAAGCAAAAGGTCAAGGAGACAAATGCAAGCATGAGGACATGCTTGAAAGTAAGCAAGGAGGAGATGTTGGCCCTCAGTTTTGGTTTCTTTTTGCTTAAGGAAACTTACTTAATCCTTATATTTTCCATTCATTTTCCATTAAATCCATCTCATTTTGATGTATTTTATGCATATTCAGGTATTTAATTTTAATTTTGCAATTTCTAGAAGTTTTTATGAAAATTGGGTTTCAAATGCAATTTTGGACAGAATCAGGAATTCACGTAATAGCTATGTGGATGACATATTTGCAGGACACTTGGGCTCGAGATGGATGTATGAATAGAAAGCTTGGGAACTAGGAATGGACTAATTCCACTTGGTTCTGTCAAAATAAGCTTTATTAGGCCCGGTCAAGGCTGGTCAAACATGACTAGTCACCCAGAAAATCCCTAGGAAATAGGGCAGTTTCATGATTTCATGGGATTGTCCATATTTTTAGTGATGGATTGAATGAATTCGACTTGGATAGATGGATATGAATAGATATAGTTGTTAGAGGGACTTTAGATCAGTTTATTTCATGATCTTCTATTTAAGCCAAAACTTTGAAAGCTTATGAGGTGTAATTTTTATATAACTTTATGCTGAGACATTTGAACATTGGATATTAATTAGAAGAACTTGTTCTACTTTCATTTTGCTGTTCATTAGTGTGGATGAGTCTTTGAAGTTTCATCATTTGATAGCAGCCTCAAGTGTTCAAGGCAAGGGTAGAGAGCCCCCACTCCAAGCTAAGTACACTTCACTGAACAAACTCGCTTAATTTTCATGAACTAGTTACTTTAAATTTGCTTACTTGTTTTGTTTCAGATTTGCTTATTTGAATTAATGTGTGATGATTGTTGAATGGATATTGGTTTAATTCTAATCTACACATGAAGGGACACACAAGAATTTAAGTTAAATTCCCCTTCTATTTGATCTTGAACTAAAATTGAATTTCATTCTCCTTTTCTTATTTGAAGTTATTTTTGCATTTCTGGTTTGAAGCAATGGTGATTATGATATAGTAGAATTGTGAAGAAAGACAATCTGGTCCTCCTTAGTTAGGAGCCTCTTTTTGTACATCTTCTGCATCATAAACCATTGTTAATTAGTGCTCTTAGATTTATCTTCATGAAAGTAGTATTGTAGGGAAGGACAACTTGGTTCTCCTAAATTAGGAGCCTCTTCCCTCACATATTACATAAATGAATTAGAAATTGTTAAAATAATTTTATATTTGTAATATGTACTTCCTTAACTCTTCAAATTTTATCTTCTAAGCTTGGCTATATTTGATATCCATATACTGTGGACTTGCCTCCAAGTTTTACAAACCCAGATTGATAATTAAATACTTGTGTTAATTTGTGTTAATAAATTAGCCCAACAATGTGGTTGCAAAAACTGTGGACCAAACAAGAATTCAAGTGCCGACTTCTGACCATTGCTACATCAGGACTCATGCCAGTGGTGCAATAGAAGTAGAAATGTTTTCTTTGCAACGTTGAATGCCTTCAGATAGCTTGATAGGGAAGAATTTTGTTGTATCTCCACATTCACATCCATGAATGGCTCTTCTCTACATGTTACACTCTCGCAACACAAAATTGCAAATTCTCAGTAGAAGGGGTTTTTCAATATTGTTGTAAGCCAGCCACAACCCATTTTGATACTCCGAGAATAGGGAGGTGTAGTTTGTCGCAAAGTGATTATCAGAAGGATCATGTGAAACAATAAATTGAATGAACAAATCGAAATTGCTTGTTGGAAAAAATCGTAAAGAAACATAACCATAAAACATTGTTACAAAAAAAATTTGCTCACATGCAGTTTCAAATATGTTCTAGCAAGGCAAGTCAAGTTATATATTTTGTGGAATAAGTCTTTCCATTCCTCGATTTTCCTTGGCAAAAATAATTTTTTAGTTAGTCTCAAGAGTGCGAAACAAGAAAATCCATTCCTTATTCTTTGGAAAGAGAAAGGGCATGGATTTAATTACCTTCATTGGCTAGTTTATATATCCTCCTAACATCTCCCCCAACACTGAATGCCCTCCCCCTACACCCTACAACAAATGTACCCATCAATTCCATCATCCTTTACTTGGAGTAGGAGACGGAAGAAAGAAATAAAAAGGACCCAAAGTGGTATATTAGGGGAACATAGCATCAATCTATGTTACTTACTTTGGTGACGATGAGACCTATATTAGGATGATATTCCCATGCTAGATATAACTTATGAGTTTTTCTACCTGCAAAAAATGGAAGCTACAACATTGAATTCATCCATACATCCAACCATCCATTTGAAAGTAAATGCAAGTGAAGAAAAAAAGAAATGTCGTACCATAGAAGTTGACAAGGCATTGAGAGCAAAAGGCATGTTGAGAATGTTCATTTCGTTAAAACTAGTTCCTACAACCAAAAACTTGGGGATTTTGGCCTCACCCTTAGCTTGAGTGAGCGTGGCGATGGGTTGTCAGCGATAAAAGGCGATCCTAGACCCCATGAAAACACCATTGCTAACACTCCTACCTAACCTTGGCAAAGGCAAAGGGAATTTCAAAATGCTAACACCTATGGACCTTACTAGATCCATAGGGTTATTCAAATAACAAGAGAAAAATACATATGCTTTAGTAATTTGGCACCTAGCATTTGTTATGCGATGTTTTAGAATTATGGACACATGGACAAAAACGTGGGTCCAATGGCTCGACCCTTGACTAGTCGAGTCATGTTCCTCACTTAGTGCTACTCCACGCACCCGCTTCCTCACCTCTAACTAACTGTTGGGCCCACAACGTGATGCTGGAAGGTTAGACCAACTAGAAGTCAGCGCTGCTTTCCTTTCAACATGTTCCATGCACCCGACTTCTCCTCAAGCCCGACTATGTCAATAATCGATTCCTACTAGAACTCAGTCTCGATGTTGTCACTAATCCGTCGTTTTTCCAATGTACTTACTATGTTAGAGCACAAAGGGGATTTACCGGCGCCTGCCTCAAGTTTGTTACCAAATGATCTACAAATCCATAGGTTTAGTGCATATTCTCTTTTGGATTTGATATTAAACACCCTGACTTGGCAGCCACCTCAGCTCGTGATTTATCCAATATTAGTGAAGACTACTCTTCTATATATATAAGTCTCTATTTTCAAAAGTTACCATTACGCGTTCTCACAATAACTAAGTGTTTTTCATAAATATATCAAAATCGCAAAGATGGGAAATTGTGTTTCTTCAAATGACATTCTTTTGTACCAACGGCTACGACAAAGCTCATATGGATGGATGGGAAGATAGCTTTTGTTATTCTCCGAAAAAAAGTACTTTTGTTATTGAAAATAATATATTTATTTGAAGAGTTTAAGTTATATCATAGACTTCCTAAGCTAGCTTTAAATTCTAGCCTAAATCACCTAAGGCTTAACCGAGGATGGCATAAGGACACAAGGGCTTGGTTAAACTATTGGGAGATCAATGAGAACGATGCTTTGCAAAACATAAATAACATTAAAGATATTGTTACTTCT
>APFE030600189.1:0-15681 GCA_000404065.3 Pinus taeda | reverse complement strand
ATTACATGGAGAGAACCATGTCTTCTCCTTAATAAATGTGAGGGTACATTGGGTAATGTGAAATGAATACATACATTTTGAAATAATGGAAGGAGACCATATCCTACCCAATATTCAATTTGAGAAGGTAAGTGGGGAATTTGAATAATGGAAATCATGAATTTTATATTAGACCTATATTTCTCAATATTTTCAGATAATGTAAACATTAACAAAATTTGTAGGATAAGATTTAAGTAGGGCATTACAAAATGGACCCAAGTATTATATTATGAGAACACGGCTTTCAGGTGTCGTGCATGTTTTCAAATAGGTCATTTGCAAAACACATGCCCATAGACAAAAAAGAATCCAAAAAAAGAAAAAGAGGTCAGTAAATAAGCCAAAAGGTTAGCAGGTATCAGAGCCATACCTCACATAAGAAGAAGGAAATATGGAAGTCAACCAAGGAAAATAGAAGTGGATGTACAGGCACAATAGGGAATTCATATAGAAGAGGAGATTGTGGAAAGGTCTAAAAGTGTAGTCCAAACTCTAGCGGGCATTGTCTCTTTAGAGATTCAGGCTCTTGATGAGTCGAGGGGCACAAAATGAGCACATGTATCCAAGAGTTCGGATTCTGATAAAAACCCACACCATCATCACCAGGAAGAGACATAACTTTGGTCCTAGTTGAACCAATCTCGGAGAATTGGTAGAGCGTACACAAAAAGAAAGGAAAAAAAGAAAAGTTAAATGATCATTTCCACACATAGTTTTTGCCTCCTCTTTGATTTGCTTCTTACATACCTGTTGTTCTTCTCTTATAACTAAACATCGTGAGGTGTATTTCCTAAATGAATTCAATATATACAAAATGTAATTGTGTTCTTTCTTTTTTATGAATAAAATTACTTGTTTGTTCTTTGGAAAAAAAAATGTCACTAAAAAATAATAATTTTAAACACTTAACAAAAAAATACATATTTTGCATATAATATAATTTAAAAAATACACATTTTAGGACCTTTTCACTAAAAACGACATGTCAAATAAAGGATTTCTATGGAAAAAATTGAACAATTTTATGAACCTTATGTCGCAAAAGATAATAACAACGTATGTTTTCCAACGAAAAATAATGATTAAATTTTTTAAGTATATATACTATAGTATATATATATATACTATCAGTATTACTAATATATATATATACTATATATATAATATAGTATAATTATGGAAAGCGATGGGGCGGAATGATGAAACTTCTCTGCCCCCCAGTGTCAAGGGCGCAAACAATGATTGGGACAGTAGCCGGCACCATGCGACTGTTTACCATCGGACGAGGCGAAGGCGCATCAATTTCTCGAAATCAACAACTTGTCTCATCGACGCTACTCTAACCACCCTTCCTCCGCCTAGCCTTTGGCGTCTGGTGGGGCAACCCTCCATCCCCACCCCTGTTTCGATTTTGATTTTTTCAATGTTATATAATGTCTATCATATATATCACTCATATGATATAGTACTATCAATATATACTTACCTATATATATATATATTATAATTATAATTTATTGTATTTCTTAAATTTAATTTGTTTTAATGTTTTTTTCTACCACTCTGTGTTTTTTCTATTTTTTATAATATTTGTTGTTTTTTATATTACTTATTATCTATTATTCTATATTATTATTATGTTTGAATTTTTGTTTGAATTTCGATTGGTCTATTTTTTAAGTTTCATTGCAATTAATATTTTTAATTAATTTGTTTTTTTAATTTGTATATGTTAATTTTTGTTTTTCTTCAACATTTTTTGGTATTTACTTTTTAAATTATGTTTTTTTAAAGATTTTTTTTGCTTTTTCATATTATTATATATATTATGTTCGAATTTTTCTCATTTGAATATAATGGTTGATTTTTAATTTTTCTGATTTGACGGTTATTTTTAAATTTTTATTGTAATGTGTCGAGTTGTCTGATATACTTTTAACATTTAAAAAAATTATTGTTGCTATAATGACTCTTCGATTTAGGTATTCATTTTTAAGGGTTTTTTAGACATGATATTTAATTTTTTATTTCATTAAATTTTTATTGTAATGTGTCAAGTTGTCTTAGTCTAAGATTTGAAAATAGATATACTTTTAGCATTTAAAAAAATTATTGTTGGTATAATAACTCTTCGGTTTAGGTATTCGTGTTTAAGAGTTTTTTAGTCATGATATTTGGTTTTTAATTTCATGGTTGAAAAATGTCAAAATTTTAATATTTTTCAGAGTCATGATATTTATCTTTAATGTCATGGTTGAAAATTGTTGAGATTTTTCGGTTTTTTGGAATCCTAATATTTTATATTTAATGCTATTGTAGAAAATTATTGGAATTTTAAGGTTTTTTAGTCATGATAATTTATTTTTTAATGCCATTACTAAGAAATGTTGGAATTTTAACAACAACAACAAAAATTTTGATGCAACATTGACACTTTTCAATCATGGGGTGTTTTTTCATGTTTATTACATGAAAATTTTAGTTTTGAATGCCATCGTTAAAAAAATTTGAAATTTTAATCCAAAAAAAGTGTTGATGTAGCATCAACACTTTTGATTTTCACGACGTTTTTCCATGTTGTACAACAATTTTGGTTTTTAATGTCGTTAATTTTGTTTTGGAATTTTAACTTGAAAAAAAGAACATTGATGCAACATCAACACTTTTCATTTTTGAGGTGTTTTTTCATGTTTTTTGCGCAAAAATAGAGTTATTTTAGGCTAGAATTATCGTTTTGGGGTTACAGTTCTCATTAAGTTGGTAACTTTGTTTTTCAGCGAATTTTGTTGAAAGGACAACTTCCAGGCATAACAAAATGGTACTCGAGAGAAGTTAAATGAAATATTTCCTCCCCTGTTTCAGTAAATATTTTGGGGACCATATGGGGAGGTATGATCCGGATTGGTTCATCATATGATTTGTCATCTATCTCAATACTTTTTGGGTAGATAAAATTGTAGAAATCAACTTGCAGGGCCATTTTAGCGACAGTTCCTAGTTTGAAAAATTGGGGTTGGAAACCGTACGAAATAATTTAGAGCCATTTTGAAACATCAAATGATATTTCTTTTTTATTCGAAATGTTACTTAACACAATCTTATACACATCAAAACCTTTCCAACAATTCAAGAATCCTCCCAATCAAAGATTATATGCAAAGTTATGCCTCTTGCAAATTGACATACGTTGTTAACCACCATGGTAGGATTGGATGTCATTTCAATCCCCATTATTCATGTGAATGGGGATAGCCATGTCTAGAATTTTAAGAAGGTTTTAGAAGGTCCAAAGCATTCTCACTAATTGAGGGTTGAGGAAGTGAAAACCATAACCCTATATGACTATTAGCTAAATACTAGCCACTAAGAGGAGAAAGGGTTTCATTCGTTTAACATTGTACTTGTTCCATAACTGAGCAAAAGCATTTAGGAGTGGTAGCTTGAGAGCATAACAAACGAGGAAAAGGATTTTGTAGTAGTGATTTAGGCCACAGTGTTAAAAGGTAACTCCATAGTAATCTCTCATTCCTTTGTACACATGTTTTATAACTAAAGAAAAGAGAGGAGAATAGGCCTCACCCTCTAGTTGGGTTTTCTCTCTTATTTTCTCAAGATAAATATTGTGTTAATTTGTGTGAATGGTGTGTACATGTACCTATTCTTTCATTTTTCACATTTATGTTATTTCATATATTCAAGCAAAGCTAGTAATTAATTAATCTAGGATCTAAGGAAAATTAGTTTGCACAATCTAAGATTTTAGAACATTATAGGCCTATTATGGCAAATTGTTCTAGTAGAATATCCATGAAAATTTATAGATCGTGGGGGTATGTTAATTGACATCGCCACCTTTGCATCTTCCTTGTAGACTTCCTATCCCACTCTTAATTATGATAATATTGAGGTCAATGTTTTCATGTGATTGAACACACCTACTCCATGAATAGCGTTAAACCTGTTGAAAAATGCAGCAAGAAATTCTCAATTTGATTTTTCCTTGATTAAATTGAGAAAATTTGAATTTCCACATCAGCAGACAACTTGGATGATGTTAACTTATGTGACATGGCTTGTGTTACCCAGTTTACACAGTAAATTCAAGTTGGAGGAGTTAGAGTTCAGTTATGCATGAGTGATTGCTAATTTGTAGTAATCAATGTCAGTTATCTCAGGTTGTTTTCAATTAAACTTGTTCCAACTTTTGGAGGAACTAGTGGAACGTCAATTAGGCAATTGGACTTCAGTTAAACTCGATGATCATCCATTTAACTAATCAATCAGCGCAAAATAGCTAGTGCATGCAGAGAATTCAAGTCACCTAGTTAAGGTGGAGATTTCAAGGCAATGTAACATTAGTTGTAGACTAGACTTGAGTGTACAGGTGTTCCATGCATTCAGATGACCATCCTAAAGGAATTGTGCAATTCAATTGAGGGAATTTCCTAAATAATAGGGGTTAATTCCTCAAGGAACAGCCCAAGGAAATAGGAGCTCAAGTCAAGGCAAAATTTGACTAAGTCCGGGTCAGAGGCCTTTAATGAACAGAGAGATAGGTTGTGCACTTGTAGGGTGAGCTCAGTTGAGCAAAGCAATTGTAATACATCTCTATTCATTTGATTAATGCAAGCAGGCATTGGGGTTTTTAGCATATTGATTTCCCCAGATAAAAATACTTGTTGCATGTGTGTTATTTCTTCTTGCGTGTCTGAGATTTTTGTTCTAAATTGTGAATTAATGTTCGCAAAGCAGTAGTGTAGGTTTGTTTCTTGTGGTTTTGATCAAAAATTTATGAGAAGTTGCAAATCTATAGCCTAATTTCTACATGGTATCAAAGATGGATAAATATTAGAGCAGGAATTTCGAAGTTGTTTCTCAGAGGTTCGAATTTGAAGATCAGTGTAGTAGGATTTCTTCGGAGCTGAGAGGATGGCCTTCAATGGACTAAGGCTAGATTATGCCTTGGAAGGCACATCTAATTTCGTTGCATGGAAGGATCGCATGGAGGAAATATTGGATGGTAATGGATTGCTAGAATACATCAAGATAGATGTTGCAAAACCTCAAGCATTTGATGCCCATAACCTTGATCGGTGGAAGAAATATGTAGCCAAGGCGAGGAGAATCATCCTAGAGGGAGTATTGGATCATATTGTCTCGAATATCCATGGAAAATAAACTTCGTTCGCGATGTGGAACATGCTGACAAAATTGTTTGAGAATAGTAATGACCACAGGAAGTTGGTGCTTAAGGATAAAGTTTGAAGTATCAAGATGCGGAAGAATGACACAATTCCATAGTATCTGAGCAAGTTTACATAGTGTCGTGATGAACTTGGTGGAGTCGGTGTTGTGACCAGGATTGGTACATTCACCTTTCAGAGGGAGTCGGGATTCCCCCTAGGCTCAAGGAGATCATGTTCATTCCCGGCCTAAAGAAAAATCTTGTCTCTATTGCAGCCTTGGAAGACAGTGGTTATGATGTGATCTTCAGCAAAGGAAACGCATTGTTGAGACACAGCCACGGGACAAGTGAAGCAGATCGGGGTTCATGTGAAGAACCTATACAAGCTAGATGTGGAGGATTGTGATGCATTGAGCACAGAGGTGAAGAAGGTGCAGAGCCACGATGTCAGTGAACTTTGGCATAGAAGACTTGGCCATTTGCATCATAACGCTTTGAAGATAATGCAGCAAATAACCACAGGCCTCCCCAAAGGAGCAATCATAGAAGCAGGATGTGTGCAAGGGATGTACTTTGGGGAAGAACACAAAATCCACATTCCATGATTGGGAAAACGAAGCACATGCAGTCCTTGAAAGAATCCACTCTGATTTTTGTGAACCTTTCTCAACAGCATCCACTGCCAAGCACAAATATTTTCATTTTTATTAATGACTTCTCACAGAAGTGTTAGATCTTCTACATGCGGAAGAAGGATGATGCATTCTCCAAATTCGTAGAATTCAAGGCACTGGTTGAGAAAGAAATGGGCAAGAAGGTGAAGGCTCTCAAGAGAAATAATGGAGGTGAGTACATTGCAAAATAAGTCCTTCGACGAGAGTTGACATCACCCCACAACCCACCGCAGAATGGGGTGGCTGAGAGAAAGAACTATAGCGTTGTGGGAGCAGTGAGGGCAATGTTGCATGATCAAGGCCTACCTCTGCATTTGTGGGTTAAGGCATGCAACACAACAATCTATTTGCAAAACCAAAGTCCTCATTGGATTCTGGGAATGATTACATCGTAGGAGGATTTCTTGGGGAGGAAGCTAGATGTGTCGTACTTCAAGATTTTTGGAGCCTCTGTTTACTGCGATGTCTCCAAAGAATTAAAGAAGAAGCTAAAGCCGACAACAGAATTGGGGGTACTACTGTGTATACTTTCCATCCCTCAGAATGACAGTTGTGCGAAGGTATGTAAAATTTGATGAAGATGAAGCCATGTGATGCTCTCTTGAGAGGGAGATTCAAATCCCACCAAAAGAGGAGCTTCTAGCTCCAAGGGAGGAACCTCAAGAAGTTGTGGAGCAGTCACAAGTTGAGGAGCAGACACTGGAGACAACCACTCAAGAAAAATCATCCAGAGAAGGCAGAAAAAGGACTAGGGAAGTTGGGAAGCTTGTGCAGGATGCGAGGGAGAATGTGGATGCTCCTTCAAATTAGCGCAGGCAGAGAAGGTCACCAGAGCGGTATACTAGCTACATGGCTCTAATGACTGAGCTTGTAGAGACAAAGCCATCCTCTTTCGAGGAAGCAATAGAGAAACCTGTGTGGGTTGATGCAATGGTAGAGGAATATGAATCCATTGTAAAGAACAGTGTTTGGGAAGTGGTCCCAAGACCAACAGAGAAATCAATTGTGGGTTTGAGATGGATCTTCAAGGTAAAGCATGCAGCAGACGAAAGCATAGAAAAGTACAAGGCTAGATTTGTGGCCAAGGGGTACTCTCAAGTTGAGGGGATTAATTATGAAGAGACTTTTGCTCCTATAGCAAGGTACTCATCCATCAGATCAATTATTGCTCTGGTTGTGCAGATGGAGTGGAATATCCACCAGATGGATGTGAAAATAGCATTCATCGATGGAGTTACGGAGGAGGAGGTGTATATCTAGCAACCAGAAGACTTTGAGACTTTTGATCAGGAGTCTCATGTGTGCAGATTCAAGAAAACATTGTACGATCTCAAGCAAGCACCTTGTGCATGGCACATCAGGATTGATAGCTATCTCACCGATTTGGGCTTCACCAAAAGTGAAGTGGATGCAAAGCTGTATCATATCTTGGTAGAAGGTAAATTGTTGATTATTGTTTTATATGTTGATGGCTTGATTTTAACTGGTGATGAGTAGTCGATCAGATCTTGCAAGGAGGACCTTGTAAGAGAATTTGAAAAGAAGGACATGGGTCTCATGCAATACTTCATTGGATTGGAAGTATGGCAAGGCGATGGGGAATTGTTTGCCTCTCAAGGAAAGTATGCCAACGAGATATTTCAAAGGTTCCGCATGGACAATTGCAAACCCGTGGAGACACCTCTAGCAACCAATTGGAGGAAGGAGGACGCCACTTCAGGTGAGGAAGTTGATGCTATTGTTTACTGGCAATTGGTGTGTTCACTAATGTATCTTGTGAACACACGACCATATATGTGCTATACAGTCAACCAACTTAGCCAAGTTATGGTTAGGCCAGCCAAACTATTTTGGAGGAAAGCTAAGCATGTTCTATGGTACCTCAGATCCACTACCCAGTTTGGACTATGGAACAAACAGACAGAGGAAGTGAAGTTGTGTGGCTTCACAAATGCAGATTGGGTGGGGAGTCCATCAAACCGAAAGAGTACGTCAATTGGAATTTTCACTGTTGGGTCTGCAACGGTTCCGTGGTACATAGCATGAAGCAAAGATCTGTGGCACTCAACTCGGCAGAAGTAGAATACATGGTTGCCAATCAAGCAAAGTGTGAGGCAATTTGGACAAGAAAGATACTTGTTGGATTGTTTGGTCAGATGATGGATCCAACTGTGAGCTATTGTGATAATCAAAGTTGCATCAAGCTCTTTGAAAATCATGTTTTTCATGATCGATCCAAGCATATAGATATTTGGTATTACCATTTACGGGATTGCGTACATAGGCAAATAATGTTGTTGTAGTACATTCTGACAGAGGAACAAGATGTTGACATTCTGACAAAGGCCTTGTTAAGAGGGAAGTTCGAGTTCCACAAGTGTAGGATAAGGTTGGTTGATAATCCCTTTCTTGCTAAGAGGGAGTTTTGAAAAATGCAACAATAAATTCTCAATTTGAATTTTCCTTGATTAAATTGAGAAATTTTGAATTTCCACATCAACAGACAACTTGGATGATGTTAACTTGTGTGACATGGCTTGTGTCCCCCAGTTTACTCAATAAATGCGAGTTGGAGGAGTTAGAGTTTAGTTTTGCATGTGTGATCGCTAATTTGTAGCAATCAACGTCAAATATCTCAAACTGTTTTCAATTAAACTAGTTCCAACTTTTGGAGGAACTAGTGAAAGGTCAGTTAAGTAGTGGGATTTTAGTCAAACTAGTGATCATCTAATTAACTGATCAATCAGCCCAATATAGCTAGTGCATGCAGAGAATTCGAGTTACCTAATTGAGGTGGAGATTCCAAGGAAATGTAACATCAATTGTAGACTAATCTTGAGTGTACAAGTGTTGCATGCAGTTAGATGATCGGCCTAAAGGAATTGCACAATTCAATTGAGGGAATTTCCTAAATAATAGGGGATAATTCCTCAAGGAACAACGCAAGGAAATAGGAGCTCAAGCCGAGGCAAAATTTGACTAAGTCTGGGTCAAAGGCCTTCAGTGAGTAGAGAGATAGGTTGTGCACTTGTAGGGTGAGCTCAGTTGAGCAAAGCAATTGTAATACATCTCTATGCATTTGATTAATGCAAGCAGGGATTGGGGTTTTTAGTAGATTTCATTCTCCAGATAAAAATACTTGTTGTATGTGTGTTATTTCTTCTTGTGTGTCTAAGATTTTAGTTCTAAATTGTGAATTAATGTCCGTAGAGCAGTAGTGTAGGTTTGTGTGTTGTGATTTTGATTAAAACTTCATGAGAAGTTGCAAATATAGAGCTTAATTTCTACAAAACCCCAATCACTAATGTTTTAACTTTACTTTGGCATTTTGTGCTTTTAAGCCATGTATTTGAGTTCATCCCACATTTTTTTTAACTTTGTAAAAATCTAAGTGATGTAATTCTACATCCAATAATGCCCAGATACAAGTTTAGACTTAGTCTTATCATTCCTAATCTCCCATCCACAAGCTTGTCTAGTTAAGCCATGTATTTGATTGCATCCCACATTTTTTTAAAACCTTTCAAAAACTAATTGATCTAATTCCACATTTAATATCCTTAATTCAATTTTAGAATGTCTTAGCATTCCTAATCTCCCATCCAACAAATGTGTCTAGCTATGAACTTTTGTTTAGTTTTCTTATTACTTCCCATATGTTCTTTTGCTCTAATTGCAACTATGTTTTAACCTTCCCTCTATTGAAATTATGTCTATTACTTGTTTTAAGGTAGATTGGTTGTGGTGATCTACTTTTTAACAAAAATTTACAATACTCCTATTAAAAATAGATACTAAAGACCTACATATCCTCTAATTATATATTTTGAAACAATGTCTTTGTTTCTTTGGTTGGACTTTAGTTACTTTTTTTAATAGAGAAAATTGGGTAAAGCTAGTACTTACAACCCACAAGTCAATACTAGTAGGACTTGTGACTTGGCAAAGATCGAGACATCCAAAGACACTCTCATCAATAACCATTTGGGGGCTCTTACACCAAGGGGATGCCTACCCCTCAAGCCTCATTACAACAAGTCAATATTAATCAACCAACATGTATAAACTCTGCCCCTCTTTTTTGTTTTATACCTATGATCTCCAAGGAGGAAACACATGTTCTTAACCATTAGGCCCACTCAAGTTTGCATTGGTTGGGCTTGGATTATTGGTGGATTGCTCTTCTTTGCTTTTAGGTATCAAGCTCTTACGTTGTAAGGTGTTCTTGACAACATGTTTCACATCACAATTTACATAAATGTTACATGGGTGTGCAGGCAGGATTGTCTTCATGATAAGTGGTGATGCATCCCTCTAGCGTTTGGTGTCATAAATGTTTTGAGAGGGCCTTTGTTTATGATTCTTTATTTTAAACACTAATCATCTCACACATCAAATAAGGCTTGTTAATGTGTCATCCTTTTTGCATAGAGAGTTTGACCTCATGCATTGACAAAAATGGGCATGGAATCTAACTAAGACAAGCACCCTCATGCTACAAACTCAAAACATAATTCTTGCATCTTTGATGCTCATCATTTATTGATCTAAAGTAGTGAGTGGATGCTTTTTAAGTTGAATTAGATTGCATGATGCTAATTTTTACGACAAACATACATTGATTCCCTTTTAATATGTAATCAACCCAATATTAGAAGAACCTCGCCATTGATTTTCAACTTTTTTGTAATACAAGTTCAAGAAACTTGACTCAAAGTTAAATATCACAACTCTAAAACCATATTGATATTTAAAAGATGCACAACCCCATACATACAAAGGAAACAAGAATAATATCATAACATGAAAATACCTTTAAAAATAAAAATAATAAAAACTTTATGAATATGGAAAATTGATAAGATTACATTTAATATAAAGCTATAATTTTTTTAAAATCCCTCCCAACTAACACTTGCATACTTATAGTCATTTTATTACCAACTCACAAAGCTATAATTTTTTTAAAATCCCTCCCAACTAACACTTGCATACTTATAGTCATTTTATTACCAACTCACACTTTAAAAGTGGCCATTACAACATTAAAGTTTGGCTAACTATATTGTAACACTAACATTTGTTTTCATATGATTATTCTTACATTTTTTATTCAAATTAACTAATGTCTTGAAATCATGTGATACAATAATAACATAATAGAAAACGATACAATATTATTGTTTATTTCATTTTTAGATAAATATTGTTTACTAAATTAGTCCTATTCTGAAATAAATTAAAAAAGCATTGCCTTCATTACTAAGATTTATTAACTTACAATGTATTTCAATATGGAGTCAAACTTATTTTTGAAAATCCAATATAAAATTCCCCGTGTTTGTATTCTGATCTAAACTTATTTAGATAACCATTTTACTAAGTATAATAAGGTAATCTTCTAAAATATTTGTTGTGCTATTGTAAATAACTTGAACAAAAGGTTCTTTTCGAGACATTATGTCTGTTGACATAGTCATCGTGACAGCATAACCAAACACTATCTAGTCTAGGTTAGGATCCTCATTCCACAACCATGTCATTATATTACAAAAATATGCCACGCCAATAATTTATGAAAGGCCAGAGATCCCAATATCTTTGACCAAGGAAAAAGTATTATGTTTGTATGAAGTAAACACTTCCCTGTTCATCGGTTGGATAGTAGGTTTATTTGGTATTAGGTCTGACCAAGTCCACATGCTCACAAGTCACAAGAAGTAGGTGAATTGATTTTTATCATTTTATCCAAAGGAAATTTCACCCTAATGCTTTGTGTGGCACATATATATAGTTGTTACAGTTTAAGTTAAAAATATAGTTAAGCACTAGTATCAGTTGCACTTTCACAATTTAACAATGCACCAAGCTTTAGCAGCACAAAATTACTTTAGTTAACTGGATCTAGCTAGATGGTTGGGAGGAATGATTGTTATCCTCGATACCCTAGTTCAATTCCTGCAAGTAACAGGTTGAGTATATAGTAATAGCCTTGAGCCCTAAGTTGACAAAACACCAACCTTCTCACAAATCTGGTATACGCTACGTAAGGCAAGTTGGAGATATGTATTTCATACTTGAAAATAAATAAATAATTTCTTACATGAAAATAAATAAATAATTTCTTAAACTTGGCGTCTTCCTCTGGTAAATCCACACTTTAACATAAAAAGAAGTTATCAATGATACACATTAGTTTATTGGAATGCGTGAAAACAATTGTAATATTCCCTTTATTTGCAAGAGAAATAGTTTACAGCTCCCATCATAAAAGTATAGGATTGCACGAAAACAACTGTAATATTCCCTTTCTTTAGAAGAGAAAATTAGTTTACAGCTTCCCAAACACCACAAAAGATGAAGCCAACAAGCATGCTTGTAAATATTAGCATTCTCCTAGAAACAAGATAATATTATATGACATTTGGTCTGCTTTTTCATGAACCTGAATAAAGGTCATTTTCCAGTCCATCAAATGCATATGTCATCAGTAATTCTCACTCAGGAAATTCTGTACTCTAAGATCCATACAACAAACTGTATGTTTGATAAACTGCTTATAGTTAAAACTTTCAAATAAATCAAAATGTCACTCAGCTAATTGATCCATAAGAGATTAAGATACAAGTATGGAACCTTGAGCAAGGAAACTCAATAAGAAATAACATTGAACAATATACAAATGAATGCCTAGTATTGAAGGTACACAGTATTGCCTCCGCACAAAATATATTGTCAAAATTGATAGTAGGAGGGAGAATGGTAAACATTCATTAAATAGTTCTTCAATATTTGACACCGTTTTTATGCCTTGTCCCAATCCCTCCCAGAGAGCATATTACACAAACTAATTTGATTCAACTAGCTGTTACTTCTACATGACGAACAGCATTACTTGACAAGAGAATGAAATGATATAGAGAATCCCATATTGTATATCTGTGTTATGGAATGCTTTACGGCATACTGGCATTGTAAACTGTAAAGCACTGGTGTGCTGTTTCTTTTTTCTGGGAGTACTGAATTAGAATCTCAAATTCAAAAAGTAATACCCTTATCATGGAACACATCGTTTCCTGATTTTTCCATATGTTTAGTACCAAGGTCTGGTAACAGACATTTACTTCATTCACCTTTCATATTTAAAAATCTATGAGCTATTACAGGTTGCCAGAAATTTACACAATCGGGGCTGGAGCTGAAGCCAGACTAAACTGGCCAAAATTGTGCTACTTGATTGAAACTGGCTTGAAGGGCCAGCATATAGTTGCACCTGTACTGACAATTTCAGAATAAGATGCTAAGCTTAAAAAAAATTCTATAGATCTAAAAGGCCTCTCTCAGCAGACAGTACTCTTAGTCAAGTACTATCCAGATTCCAGACAAGAATACCTATTCTGAATAGTTATGCTATTGTGAAAATGAAAAGGATACATGGATGAATGGGTTATGCTGCACATTTCTTTATCTCATGGCTTGAGCTACTTGCTTGCCGATGGTTTCCATCGTGGAAGATAGCTGTATTCTTGAAAATACTGAGGTTCAGACCATGAAGCCCAGTTCAAATATTATTCTGAGAAAATGCATCTCCATTTAATGATGCAAAAATTGTGCCAAATGTGCTGTCCTTTCAGAATATATCTGAAGGATTTTCTTTCTCAGCACTCCTGTGAGAAAGAATCCGGGAAAAAATACATAAAAATGGAGGAGCATAAAGAATGAAAGTTGATTGTATGATTTAAAAAACAGCTTTGCTTTGGCATGATGGAATTTGTAATGAAGTTTCAATTTCATTGTTTTGTATGCTACGAAGGACTGAAAGCTCTAATGCCAAAGCCATCAAAGGAATCAATGTCAGGTGGTTTGTTGCCAATATTCTTCTCACTGTATATTGCACTCCCAATCTTGATTATTCTGCTTTCTACTTCCTCAATAGGCTGCCCAATATGAAGTCGAAGCTCACCCTTTTTTATAACAGTCACCCTTAAGGCTGTTGACTTGGCTTCATCATAAAATTCCTGCTAGAAGAAAATCTAGATTAAAACCAGGATCCCCTTTCTGCTACCAATGCAAGAAACTAATTTATTTTTACAATATCACCTCATTGTAAAATAGAAAGCCAAAACATGGGTAGAAGTTTAATATCCACAATGGATTTCTCTTAGCTCCTCAGAATAGCAAACCAATGAGAAAAACTGAGCATCGATGACTGAACTTAAGAATAATTATGATAAAGAATAACAAGATTAAACAGGAACACCTAATATCATCAAACATTAAAAGATCTGTCCTACATTTATTCGTAAAGGTACCCTGAATGGATTGAATACCATATCAATTGGTATTACCATTTGCAAATAGTGCATATCTTGTCCGGGAAAAGACACATTTATTACTATGTATTCCAGCTACTTTATCACTAGTATTTTACATTTTTGTCAGATATATACAGATAGACTGTTTCCACATTATTATGGAATTATGTTCTTTAGTGATCCATCTCACATCAATATCTCAACCTCTTCCACCTATATGTAGAGCATAGAAAGTTGCATGAAATTACATTGTCAAAATTTAGAAGCATTTCCACACAACAGGCAAGGCTTGAGCTAAATATAATTTATAACAATATGAAACTGCAGATTAGAAAATATTGTTTAATATAGTTTCTCATTTCCTTTTTTCACCGTTATTTTGGCTGATATTAAATTAATTATTCCTTGAAACTTTACATTCCAACCGTATGCAAAACTAAGCTAGCAATGGGATAGAACATGCAATAATTTATATGCACTTTTCTTCCTAACCTATGTATAAAGTTGGTGGACAGGAGATGAACTTTTGGGATGGCTCAAAAGACCCCCAAATTTTCAGGGGACAAATTATAGATAGAAAAAACCAATAACTACAACTATTTATATTCAAAAATAACAACATGGGATCCCTCCTTTTCCCTGAAGTATCAGAATGAAGGGTGGCTCAACTGCGAGCTGCAATAACATCGGGTTACCCAGTGGGATTGGGCTGAACTAAAACTGGAGATCTCACAGCAAACTCCACTTGAAACAATCTGTTTGAACCTATTAAACTAACCCACTGGACTTAATATATCTACATTAGCAAGAATAATAACAAATTTATGTGTTATTATCTAAAAATTTCCACTTCCTCAAACCGTAAGGTAGTCTGGATAACATTTAGCAATCAAGCCACTGTCACCTTGCTTGATCCCTCTCACTTCAAAGTTAATGCTTTCTAACTTGAAAGGGGTATCCCTAATTGATCAAGGGTGTTAACTTCTAATAATCAATAGATCTTTAAACCAATGTTGTTAAAAGCGCGAGCGGGATTTAATCGGCGCGGGGAATGAAGCGGAAAAAAGCGGAAAAATCGGGAAAAAAGCGGAAAAAAGCGGGGAAAAAGCGTTTGGAACAAAAATATTCATTTTTTTTCATTTTTCTTCAATTTTTTCAATATCTAAACCATCTAGAACATAAAATAAATACATTGACACATAAATATGATAAAAAAACTAATATATAAGATGTTTAATATCATTTCTAGCGCTAAAATCACACATAACATTTAATCATGTCCTGAATAGTAAGTCCTGACTCCTGAGTTCCAACTCAGCCTCAAAATATCAACAAAAAATATGATAATGTATCTCATCATGTCATAATGTCATATACAATAAAATGAAAGTCTAATCCTATTGATTTCCTCCGCCCCTCTTGCGAGAAAATGCCACAGCTTTCCCTTTCCCTCTAAATGTAGATG
>APFE030600188.1:4054-20507 GCA_000404065.3 Pinus taeda | reverse complement strand
CAGTTAACCTTGAGAGGAGGACTGAACACAGAGAACAGTAAAGCCAAGTAGAGGAGACAGAGGGTCGAGCTGACCACAGGCAGCATCGAGCACCAGAGAGCTTGAATATCCAAGCCTTCCCATAGAAGAATCTGTTTGGATTGAGCATCATCGTTGGCTCTTTCCACTGTAGACCTAAGGTCACAGAGCTGGTAGGAAGAACAAGAGTCTGTGTACTCTGAGTGGCTTGGGGAATCCAAGAACCACCCTGCCAAGCAAAATTTGCTTCAGGGAAACTCACATTGAGTCCCTGTATTGTAATTTCTCTGCTGTAAGACACAATAAAACAAGGCCACCACTGAAGCTGGACTAGAGACGTAGCCCTGGAGAATAGGGTGAACTCCTTATTAAAAAAATGTTTGTGTCTTTGCGTTGCTTACTGTATTTCTCTGTTGTCTTTCGATTTAAAATGTATGTGTATTAGCAATCTGATCGATCCGTTGTTTCAATAACATGGGACACCCACCAGCACATGAGTCTGTAATACCTTTTGTTTAATAAATATTCAACTGAGGTCACTCATAGGGTGATTATTAGATCATAAAACAATAGAAGAAGAGCGCGAAGGACAAAAGTCACCTTCGCCTGAACTGAAGACAGACACAAAACAAGGTGGCGCGGACCAACAAGCAACGTCCACCCAGCTCAAGCATCCGCGACCACAAGAGCAGGTAGGGCCACGAAAGAAAGCAAAGGCCTCGAAGACATATTTCGACCCTATCACCCTTACTGAAGGGGACTTGCATGACATCGGTGAAACGGTGAGGGATGTCATCGCAGAGGCCCTCCAACAGTTTGAGGAACAACACCAGTTGGTATTGGGGGTGCTCCGGACACAAATACAGGAGTTGCAGGTGCGCACTCCACAAGCTGGCACAATGTCCACCAACCTCATAGTCGGCAATTCAGCTGTCGAGGAAATGTTGCGCGTCAAGATGACCAACACAATAGTGCTACTAGATGGAGTACTCATCGTAGAGAATGAGGCCAACATGCCTATGGTCAACAGTCTGAAAGGGTTCGGGTTAAACATGGTTGCGTTCCCTGGGGAGACGCTCTATATTTTGCAGGATGGAGTCACCACAGAACTTTGGGCCAGGGAGAGTCGCGCTCTACAGGTAATGAGTGAGCAACGCATCAACATTGAGCAATTGATCCTACAGCTCAATGAGACAGTGGAGCAGAACAAATAGATAGTGCAGGCTGTGGAGGAAGCATGCCAGATGGTCCCAGAGTTGGCCATTCAAACAGAGGAACTGGTGGAGGCGCGCGTCCGAAAGTTAGTCACAGTGGTGCACAACGTAAGAGCAGAAATGGATAGGGTTCAGCTGGAGCTGAACTTGCAGATAACAAAACTACAGTTGAAGGCTCAACCTTGAACTCCGCCGGAAGTCAGAGAACAATGTACCACCGCGGTCACAACAACAATGGTAGCAGTTAACAGTGCAGTGATAGATTGCATGAAGCTGTTCAAACAATTGTTTGAGATCCTAACCACCCTGCAAGAGGACCTGATCATAGAGCACCTAGAGACAGAGGTGCATGAGCTACAACAGAGATACAATGAGGTAAAAGGGACTGCGCAGATGTTGCCATTACACAAAGGCTTGCAAGGATGTAGCAAGCAAAGGCGCTCAAGGAGCAGGTGATGCCGTTCGATATAAAGAAGCAGTTTTGAAAGCGCGCCTACATCCATGGATTGATGAGGCTTATATAATTACAACCTCCATTGAAGCAAAGCTCGTGCCACTACAAGCAACTCAGGAGAGGATTCAGGGCAGTAGTTCAACAACAACAATCACCGAACAATGCGTAGAGGAAGTCCAGCCGGCAGCCGCTCAGTGCGCTGCCAAACTTGCAGTGATCCAATCAGAGTTGGGAGGTCTTCGCACTAAGATCTATGCACATGCAGAGTGACTCAAGGACGAGTCACAATGTTTGTGTTTGGGGCCTATTGGGCACGAGATCCCCCAAGGGCAGTTTTGGGGCTAAGAGCCCAGATTTTGGTCGAACTTTGTAATTACAATGTAAAGACTCCACATTTTGTGGGTGCGGAGCGCATAGTTGTTAAAGAGTCATAAGGTTGTCCGCCCTTATTTTGATAATGTAATGTTGGCTGTAGAAGATCTACCTATGGTCCGCGGACCATGGAATTGTATAAATAGAGCGAAGCTCTAAGTAGTCAAAGGCATTTAAGATAAGATAATGCAGATGTATGCAAGATAGTTTTGAAGTGTAAGTCTAAATTTTGGGTCATAATGTAGGTAAAGGTTCTGTAGCTTAATGGGCAGAGGCCTAGTAGTCTGCAGACTCTTGTAGCTGAGTGCGCAGGGCGAGTCGAGTCTGTAATCATCCGGAAGCATTAATAAAGAGAAGTTTCTATCATTTCTATGTTTTTATTTCTTGTTTATGCATCTGTTATATTGGGTATGAATTTCACTTCTAATGCTTATATGATGCGCAAATGTGTATGACTGTATTGGTTAAGTGGACGCAAGTAAGAACATTTGTTTACGTGAAGATAATTAAGATCTGTCAATAAGATAAGTAAGTTACTTAGCGTAGTTTGGGAAATAGTGCAGTTCACTGCCCTAGCAACGCGAAAGCATCTCAACCCCTGATTAGGGCTGCACGAAGGTCGATTGTAATGGATCGTGAAGGTGTTGAAGGTTAGAATAGGGCGCGAAGCTACCTGTGCAAAGGCAGGTCTAGTTGGAATAAATCGACATCACATCCATCTCAAGGGTGCAGAAACTTGGTTCTAACATCCCCCCATACCGCTTCAAGTGAGAATTCAGTTTGCACTCCGCGCGCTGATGCCGAAAGGGCCAGTAGTGTAGGGATTTGTTTGGCTAACTAACTCTGAACCTAGGTCAGGCCCCCATAAGCCAACAGATAGCTATCGTCCTCAAGGTGAAGTGCTTGACACAATTCCTGTCTAGAACAAACAAGATTTTGGCCTTCCAGACTATGAAGTTTGAGGCTCCGTCCAGTCTATCCTGGTCTCTTACCCCATTCGCTTCCATCTCGCTGCTCCTCTACTTCCCTCCTAGAATTTCTTGGTGTGACTCCCTTTGAGCCTCGACTTCCCTCCTGGAAACCCTTATGCCAATGTCGAGATGCACCCACTCCGATTGTTAGTGCAACTGCACCATAGATCCAGATTTCTTGGCTAAAAATCCTCGGTAGCAACTCCCTCTTCCTTGGTCTTGCCTTGTTAGGTACTGTTTGGACTACAATACCCCACTAGATCCACTCTGCAACTTACCCATAGCCTCCTAAACCCCAACAAAGGCTTTGTGCAATCCTAGCACTGGAAATTTAGCTTCCTCAACCAACTGTGCCAGCCCTCCGGGCCTTTGCGTGAGTCTGCGTGAGCTTGTCTTTGCCTCTCCCAGTCTCTGCGCTGCCTCTTCTTGGCTCAATCTTGATGACACAGGAACTGTGTCACCCCTTCCTTGCTGCTACTATGCTAGGAACAACTTCTGTCACTCGAGACAACTTTTTTTTGCTGCTGCTGCTCTGCTTGGCTGTTGTCCTCAGTGCTCTTGTGATCTGCAACCATCCTTTGATACCATGTTGGAATTTCTAAGTCTGACATGTTAGAAACCCTTAATGTACTTTACTGATTTATTCCTACCTACTTGTTCTGTTAATTGACAAGTTATTTACCATGTAGATACTAGAAATAAATAAAAGTACATGCTCAACACATTACAGATCATCAACTGAAGAAAAGAAACATGCACACAAGTGACACCGTTGTTTTTGGACTAATGTCCTCAGGAAAACCCAATGCGGCGGTGCATTTATCTGAGGGTTTGATTTATTAAGCAGTTTCAGAATACAATCTGGGTGCCAAATCTAGCTCACCTAACAAAGAAAAATGTCAACAATAGTACCTCTCTACTCGGAAGCAGATATTCCGGATGAAACCTCGGATAAACACTCCGACAGTTCCATAGCTCCAATCTGCCCCACGAAACCCCAACGTCAGCCTCTAGGGACTGCATCAGCCTCTTTCTGGCCCAGCGTTAGCCCAACGTCACTCTGGCTTAGCCCGCGTCAACCTCTAGAGTCACTGCATCATCCCTCTGGCCCTCAATGTCACCCACGCTGACCCTCCGAGGCATTGCATAGCTCCTGGCTGCCTCTGCGTGAGCCTTGGCTGGCTCTGTGTGAACCCTTGGCTGCTTCTGTGTCCCTCTCTCTGGCTACTGCACTAATCCTCCCGTTGCTATCTCTGCCTCTCTACTTCTGGATTCACTACCTCTCAGCTGCAACTCTAGTCACTCTCTCAACTTTCTCAGCAAACCCAACCCCAGAAAGTCAAAATTTTGATCTCTTGGTGTGTTCTCCAAGTGACTCTCAAGCCTCCTCTTATACTTTTCTTGTTGACAAATCAACGGCCGAGATTAAGTCCCTAATCAACGGCTAATATTAGATCTGGCTTGATCCATGACTTTGGACAATTCTAACACAGTTTTATATTAATTCACATTAATATTTTATTTTCCCTAAGTTTAGACTCAGAGACTCCATTAAAAATATTAATTATTTTAATATCTCCCAAACTATTTAGAATCCGCCCAAACCCTTTCTGGGTATTGGAGATCTCATGTGCCTTAGCATCTCCACAAATTTTCGTGGCTAGAGCACATCCAATGCTACCCAAAATCAACAAAAGCCCAATGGATGTGTCTCCTCACCGTCAACAAAGTGTATAAATAGAAGTGACTTCACTCTCATTTGGACATCACTCATTTCATCACATATCTCTCTCTATCCTCTCTTGTTTGGTTTGTACCACTTGGAGGCAACCTTCCCTACTTCGCATGTGTGAAAGGATTCTTTTGGAGGTCGAAAATTTAAGGAAACATGACAACGTTGGCCAATGTTGACTTGAGTGATTTTGACAAGCGCTGACTTCGATGTTGAGGGCATAATTTCGATTTTTGAAGGCCACATTGATTGGCATAGTTTTCAAGGTGATTGGGACAATTTGACTTTAGCGTTGACTTCAACCTTTGACTGTAGAAATTACAGTAGCATTTGACTGGGTTGACCGAACTGTTTTTGGGTTGACTTTGACCCTCTTGGAAGGGGGGTATATCTATTGTTGGTAGAACTGCTTGGAGGACATTTTGAAGTTGCTTTGACCACCATTGACTTTCTGGTTAGCGCTGCAGTTCACTGCTAATTTGACATCACTGTTTTGAGCAAGTTAATTTGATATTTGTACTCTCTCTCTACTAAACTATTGAAGAATAATATGAAGATTTGATTAAAGGGTTTCCTCACATTGGGGTTTGTCCCTTGCATCTGCCATATCTTGTGTCCTCTTGTCTTGGCTTGACTTATGCACATGTTTTTATATTCTATTTGCATTTACTATCAATGTGTTTTAAGTTAATGTAATTGCTACTAAATATAATTGAATATTGTCATTGGCTGATAAAGGACATTGAAGTAAATTATGCTAAAGCATAAAACATACCATTATTATCTGAAACTAACACGTTCACACCCACAAAATTCGTGCTCTCCACTTACAGATAAGTTCAATATAATAGCAATCCTTAGCAAATAATGTATATCGTTTTTCTGCTCCGGATGAAACGAATTTATTAATTCATGTTTTGCTTCGGTGTCGGTTTTGTTTTTAATGGAATTTGTTGAACATAAAAAATAATTAAACTATTGAACATTCAACCAGATACACTATCCACATAATTGACATAATTGAGACAACTATTGCTCAGCGATAATTCTGTAAAGAAAATTTAGAAATATTTGTAACTAGTGATGTTATGCCCTCTCAAGTTGTTGGCTACGAACAACAGCTCCTGCGTTGATGCGATGCGCAATTGAAAACCGATTACTTTGTAATACCACAATATATTACTTTTAGTGTTTGTAGAGTTACTGTAAATTTAGTAATCTCAGACGGATACAAAGAATGTATCAGAGAAGGTGTACAACGTTCAATATTTTCCAATAAATTTTTGCATCTTGAAGCAGAAGAGGACCGTCAATACTTGCAGTTCAAAAAACTTTAGAAGCACCCAAGCATATGGACAACAGACCTTTAAAAGCTAAGGACCGAATAAAATATCGGATGGTAAAATCCATTTAAGGATTAAATCTATGTACACTTATTTTGGTGGCTTTAAATTCGATTAATTTTAAATGCTAAGATTTGTTTTTTTACTTGGATTTAATAAATTACCAATTTCTATGATATTTATGTGATTATAACTAAAATATAAAATTATTTTATTTGACTAGTTGTGTTTTATTCAATATCAATTTAGATTCATTTAACTCTGAATCTATGATGGGTTTAGAGGGTTCAAATCCCTCAAGGTGCAAATTTTCTTTTTTGAGTGTATAATTTGAGGAAATATTTGCACCTTGAGGGGTTTGATCCCTCTCGGCGCTTGATAGATTCAGAGTTAGATGGATCTAAGCTGGCAACTTAGAACATTTCTCTATGACATGAACTTGAGGCTAAAGAAAATAATAATGCAAAGTGAACCTTGTAATTTTGCATCTACTTCAGTGACCTATATTACTTTCTCCCTTATTTGTATGTGTGAAGCTAAGAAAGAAACACATACTTTCCACAAACACTTAGAGGAGAAACATAAACAGAAAAAACCCTTAAACAAGGCTATGTGTAAGCAACTGAGAGAACTTGTGGAAGGCAAGAAAAAGGAAAAGGAACACCTCTGAAAGGACTCTGGTACAATTGTGTTGATAATGCACTCGAATGTCACTGGATGCAAAATAATGAATTCTTCACGTATGCCTTCATTAAGCTAGGTTGAAGCAGTTTGTATGAAGAGGATTGCCAAGGAAAAGAGTCATCACAAGTGGGGATGTGATGGGAGCAAGGATTCCAAGCACAAGGAATGTTTTAGTTGGATGATTGGTGAATGCCAAGCAAATCCCTCAATATAATGCATAGAAATAACCCTCAATGGTGCAAGGACCATGAGAAGAAGAACATGAACCCAACATGGCATGGGTGTAGCTATGGCACATAAATATATTTTACTCCTCTAGGTCACTTAGTTTATTAGCCATGCACCATAGTAGTCAAAATGCATCGAAGCCAACCCCACAACGATGATGGCTTCTTATTTTTATAGGTAACAATTAAAGTTGTGGCAAGATGCATGCAATTATTTGCTGAGAACTACATTACACATGCCACAAGAGTAGCATCATCATGTGACACATGCAAAGTGACATTATCTTGTTGGCTGGAGGAAATTTGGAGGACTAGTTAGGTTTGTTGAATTTGACAAGTGGAGTGTTCCACGTGGTAGCCTAAAATGTGGATTTGATGGCTATGGGGATCCTAGAAGGATTGACAAAGGTTGTAGTGTGGACTGGGTGACTAACAATTTGGCTAGAGGATTTGAACATGTTACTCCAAAGTGGTTTTGGGTGATAAATACCTCAAGGAAACTACATCTTAAGATAAGAGACAATGCAAGAATGCAAGGGACATATAGAGAAGGATGTGTGACAACAATGAGATTTGTGCTCAGGGGAGACAAACATTTGATATAACATGATGGTTAGGCACAGAAGTTGTGGAATGATAAATTTTGTCGTTACATTTACCCCCCTTAGCATGAGTAATTTGAATGTAAGAGGTACTCTAAAGTGTTAAGGATTCATACAACCATGAAGGTAAGTAAATGGAAGGCAAGCAAGTCTAGTAAACAACATGATCAAATGAGAGAAATGAGTAGATCGAGTGTAAGTAACCTATAAATGCCATGTATTGGATATGAAAAATAATGAATGATGCATGGAATCTATGTGTACAATGAGAAATCAAGCAAATATGAGTGTTCATTTTGAGAGAGAAAGGTTTCCTTTCTTGTTACAGTTGTTATGCGTGATGATGTCATGTTAGGTGTCTTGACTACATGTTGCGGTAGGTTGAATACTGTGTCAATTTCACTTTTGTATATTGCTCCTTTGATTAGTAAATGTGTGACTATGACAATAGATTGGGGCTAGTTTAGTGGTGAATGAGACCTAGGTGCTTAGGGTGGTTGTTACTCTATGTTAAGAACATGCATAGATTGTACAAATTGAGTGGTTGTTTACTCTATGTTAAGCACATGCATATATTGTAGATCCTTGATCTTAGAGAAGGCAAGGGCAGTTTGAACACCAAGTGACACATTAAATGAGTCACAAGGATGTGTTTATGGGAAAGCATGAACACAAAATGTGAATGTATGAATGGTTATATAATGTAATATTTATGTCATAAAGATTCTCTACTAGATAGGACAAGGATGCTGTCAACACTAACTGTCGATGTTTGTAGCTCAGGTAGGTACTTTTGCATAGGCCTACGCGTCTAGGCATGCAAAATTTGCCCAATACACCTTTAGATCTTTAGCAATTATTATTAATTAAAATAATTCCATTTTATATGACAAAAGCGAGTTTAATCCAATGAAATCAAAGATTCTTTGTATTGATGAATTAGATCAATTTCAATTGTCGATTTCAACCTTGTGACCTAATCTCAATCATTAATCACTTTGGAGCTTAGGGTTAGGGATTCAATCATAACTCAGCTTATATAAGAAGGAATAAGCGAAGAGAGAAGACATACAATAGTGAGTGAGCACAAGACTTGAGAGGGATCTTAGTGAGTGAGTGAATGCTCTCCATTCAAGTGTGTTGACTCCATGGAAAGTGCAAGGGTGCAACAAAGGAGAATTAGATTAACCAATAAGATCATGTATAGATTTAGGGCTTGATAAGTTAGATCAGATCTAGGGTATGTTGTAAATTCACCAGAGGGCCATTTTCCGATGAAGGAAACCTGAGTAGATTCTCATATTATATTAATGAGGAACTGATTTGATTAGGTAGATTATCTGTATGTATGTGTGAGATTGGTCAACTAAATTTGTTTCCACTTAATATATATATATATATCCCAATTGTGCTTTTATTTAATAGACCATAGATAATATGCTAGGTTAATAAATTTCCAAGTATTAGGTTTAGAATTTAACATGGTATGAGAGGATGAAGTTTGAAAACGATCTCAATGACTGTCCATAGGTGTTAGGTTCATATAGACATCACAAGGGCTAAGCATGATGAACAATCTTATGAGGAAATTTGTTTTTGGTGTTTATATATTTGTAAACTGTACATCACATGGCACAACGATAGAGTGATGAAGGATCAAAAAATTAATTTAAAAAAGAGAGTTGTGGCTGTGTGGTGGGGTTATTAGACTAGTTGTTGAGGGGGCATTGTAGTCAACATATGCTAGTTTCTAGTTGGATTGCACAAGAGATAAACCCGCCAACCACTGGGGTGTTTGAGGCAACCTAGTTCTTGTAGACAGGGAGAAATCGTAACATCTCATATTAACTTTGCCCGATTTTCAACTGTACATTCTACTTACTACAAAGTTGTACCCAAGATTTTCACTAACATGATAAGAGGGATTAGTCATTGACTTGCTTGGTCCTTTGAAATTTTCTTTGTAGTCCCTTTCTTTAATTAATCTGCAACTTTCCTTGCATTTTAATTTCAAGTTTTGTATTTTTGATTGTTGAGTAGTTGTTAGATTTCGCTTTTCCTTCGTGAAGAATTCAAGGTGGTCCTTGGATGAAATAGTCTCTCCTTATAAATAATGCATGTGTGGGGTCTGCATACATAGTGCACAATGCCTCCAAAGTTTGCATGAACCCCAAGTTTAAATTAAAGTATTGAGCCAAGAAGTGTTGCATTATTGTTGCTATTCTAGGGCATATCACTTTTTGGTGTTGTTACAAAGAGGTGCTAAATACTACACACCATTTTTATCATTTTATTTATCTTAACAAAAAGAAAAAAAAAAGCTTTAGAATGCATACATTTTATCATCTTATTTAGGAAAGAAATGTCTAAGTAGGTTGCATTTTTGTTGGAATTTTTTTAGGATGTAGGCCTCAACTAAGGGACAAGTTAGGCATTTCTTATTATTATCTAAAATCCCCATCACTGAACCAAGACTTCACAATAAAAAGTAACAACTAGTTGATTGTGAGCCATCTTTCCAAGATAGAATATAAACTTTTTGTTGAGACTGCAACAAGATGATGGAGCTTAGTGGAAAGAAGTCGCTTTCACTAAGTGGGCCCGCTGGGCAAGTTCTGGCGCAAAGTCTATTTTTAGACATATGGATCATGGTCTATGAGTTGCAGGATGTTGTTTATGGATGATTGGTCATGTTGGTAAAAATAGATGGACTTCTATTTTTAAGACAACAGCGGAGGTACTGTCAGTCTAAATATAGAACAGTCAATATTTTTAGCCCTTAAAAATATTTGAACTATAAACATTATCTTATTCTCTTGGGCACCTCAGTTCGGAGCTACGGATGTGGCACATGCAGCTGCCGAGAAATACGTTTTTTCTTATGGGTTCTGAGCTTTGCATGGAGGCTTTCGTTAGAACTTTAGTGATTGAGTTCTGTGGAGTTGGAATGAGCAGTTGATGGAGTTGTGTTCAGTTTGACTCAGTTGAACTAGTGTAGTTAGTCTAACTGCAATAGCCTAATGTTGAGTGGTGTGATTAGTATTAATTTAATTCACTA
The DNA here is from genome assembly GCA_000404065.3 of Pinus taeda. Lineage (NCBI taxonomy): Eukaryota > Viridiplantae > Streptophyta > Pinopsida > Pinales > Pinaceae > Pinus > Pinus taeda. The sequence continues at coordinate 9,832 of APFE030600188.1, read as the reverse complement.
TTATTAACTCATTAAAGCAACTAAGTATACTTCAGTTAACTCGTGCATGGACAGGTTCAGTGAGACAAGTGTTAGAGAAGTGATAGGGCAAAGACACTGTCAGTTTTGTGACTATAGTTGTGCATGTGATTTGCACATCAGTGGGATTGAGTTGCCAATGAGGATTGGGTAGTGTTACACAAGGGAAACACGTGAATGGTTCAGCCATTCTCATCCATTCTCTATGCAGGATTGTGCAGTGGAGGCAGGCAAGCAGCAGAGGTGATTTGAGCTAGTGATTGATTCAGATCTGAGTTGTATTGTGTGTAACAGGTGGAGATAGTGCTGAGTACTTGTGAGGAGTATTGTGCTATGTATTGTTACATGATCTCAATCAATATAATATATAGATAGTTGTGGGGTTTGCAGCTTTATGCTTTCCCCGGGTACATACTATGTTGGTATGTGTGATTGATGCTTCAATGTGCACATGTGTATGTTTCTGAATACTGCTAAATTGATGATCAACATAGATGAGATTATGTATTATGCATGCATTCCGCAATAGTGTATAATCAGGATAATCTCGGTTGAATAAGTGTCATATTATTCATAAAATTTCTACACTTTTGTGGATTTCTTAGAGGAGGAAGAAAAATATTTTGAGAACACCTTAGAGGGAAAAGGATCCCCATCTCACTATACAATGGTCAATGATGGAGATAATGCACAATTATTTGAGTCACATTTGGGAAACCAATTGAGAGTCAAAAATGAAAAACATGAACCCATCTGCCCTTCTTCACTTCCATGGACTTACTATATAAGACCTTAACACTTTCTTATTTGAGTATGCAGTTGTGTGTAGAACTTATTATTACACCTTGGATAAGAAACAACTCAAGCTCTTCCCTTCTACATTGAAGGTCATAAATTTTAGATGGTTGACGAGCTTAGCCTGGTAACAACATTACCAACTTGGATAAAATGAAGCAAACTTTCAATAACAAGTATAAGGACTATTGCAAGGAAATGTACACAAGAGGTGAAATCTTTTGAATGGCCCAAGGGAATACTTTGAGGAAAGGTGTTAGCTTTAGCTACAATAGAGCCCACAATTGTACTATGGATGAAGACTCACTTTAAGTTTTTCTATCCAGAGGAGTGAGAGAAGAACTCATGGATATACTAAATCTCCTCTCAAATGGAGATAAATTCTAGTTGGATTATAGGGACATCAAGCAATTATTCAAAAATTACTCCATATCCACAAGGAAGGTAGCAATGGTAAGGGTATGGTAACACAATATTCTCATCTTACAACCCTTAGGAAAAATAAGACAATGAGGATTATTAGAAGATATGAAAACTAATATTTTTCACTTACTAGCCATGCAGATGAATACATTGTAGGTTAAGAAAAAGAAGGAAGATGTAGAGAGGGATTTGGCTATTTTTTTCCCTAGATGCACCAAAAGGCATCCTAGAAATTAATGCCCACTCAATGTTTTAAAACTTTGTGCAATTCGTGAAGAACCCCATCGAACTAACAATTTCCCTTCTTTTCTGAGCTTAAAAGTTGCATATAAAGGAGTTGAAGAGAATGTGGAGTCACTATACTTCATCAACTAGAGGAAACTGAGAGTACCTAGGCCATTCCATCAAGGTATGAACTACACTCCTCAGTACTTTGGTAGTTATAATTTACAAATACCTTCTTAGCCTTGGTACCAACCTTGTCCACCTACTTGGCTAATGCAAAACTAGTGGTAGTATCCAAGTCAACTTGTAAGTCATCCTTACTAACCATTTCAAACCCTATCTAATGTAAAAGCACGAGTGGAAAAATCCTCCACAAGAGTGGAGGCCTCCAAACCAACAAAAAAAAGCATTGATGACCCCTCCTCCTTAACGAAACAACACTTCTGCGAGTGTTGTACCTAGGCCTCCAAAACAACCATAGATGCCTACACAACCAACCTAAAATCCAAACAATAGGTAGGTTCAATCAATATATATTAACAGTACAACATAGCAAGATTATTCTTTAGATATTTAGGAGATCAACCTTATATTAGGAAAGGTTTTAAAGTACTTTTCTCTATCATTATCAAAATCGTGCAAAAAGCAAGCTATGAGAGGGAATATTCCCCCCTACAACAACCACCTATTCATCAACAAACCCCACCATATCCTAAAGGGATAGACACTAAGAAAACTTACACATATGAAGAGGATGAGCTCTTGGGGGAGCTCAAGAGTTTCTGTCAAAATACCCTTCTTACATGCCATCAAGGATGTTCCCATTTACAATAAATTCATCAAATAAGAATTTGTGGAGAGGCCTAAAAGGAAGAAAAAGGACTACCATACAATCAATGTTATAAGACAACTAAGTATAACTTGGAAGTTGTTTGTCCAATTGGATCGAAGCATCCCTATAGTAAATGTGCACATTAACAAAATTTTGATCTAAAGTACTTTGATAGAATTGAGGGAAACCATAAATGTCATGACCAAGGATATAATGCTCATGTTGAGCGTTTAAGGATTTCTAAGACACACACTCACTATACTCCAATTAGTAGATAAATCAACAATGAATATTAAGGGAGCATTGGAGGATATGATGGCCTATATTGATTCCTAGGAATACATAACTAATTTCATAGTCATACAAACCAAGTCTAGGATGAATGGGTAACCTCTCATACTAGGAAGACCACGGTTGTTGAGAAATCAATGCTTATGTGAATTAGGGTTTGATTCCTCTTTCTTGATAATTACTTGTGAATTATGTTGGATTCTTTTACTTCTTAGTTTTTTTATCTTTCATCAAGCAATTACAAAATTATATGTATATGAAGATCACAAGAACAAGAGACACAAAATGTAGGTACTCAATGAGGGAAAAATCCATATAAGTGGAAAACCCAGTCAAGAACTCTTCCTTCAGTATATTCAAATCAAGATGAGACACTTCTAGACTTCTTAGACCTAGACAAAGACCTCCTCCAAACACCAAGTCAATCCTTCCCTGCAACAAATGATCTTGATATAATACTCCAAGTGATAACTTCCCAGTAGTAGCTTTAGTCCATAATTTTACCCCCCTAGCAGCAAAACTTCAATCCCCAGCAATAGATTTTTGGACCTGAAGTAGACACATATTTTTGGCCCCAGAAATTGCACGAAACTTTAGCACACGTGAGAGATATATAGCCTAAAAACTCGATTTATCTCTTCCCAGTAAAACTTCATCCTTCTCCAGCTTCTTCATAGCCTTTTTGTGCTTCTCTTTCTTATAGATTGAACTTGTTGAGTGAGTGAGTGAAATAGGCCGTATTGCTTCTCCTTATATAGCTTCTGCTAGGTAAAATTGCCTAATGTAGGTCGACTTCATGGGGATAGGGCTGAATTGGTGTGGAGGTGACAAATTATCTTTTGTCTAAAAAATAATTCTTTTTAAATGATACAAAATCCCAAGAAGGGTCTAATACAAATGACTCTAATGACTCAAAACAAAACCTATAAGCCTTCAATGGAGGCTTTGACCTAGAAAACTTTGACCGAAGCATGAAACCCATGCTTTAATAAGTCATTTTATTTAATAATACATTTCCTTTTGACAAGTACAATTATGAAGATCGAAGCTAGTTACACTCTTCAACACTCCATCTTAACTAGGGAGCTATTCATAATTATATACATATGAGAGTACATGGAAGATTTCAAAATGAAACGAACTACGAAGAGTTCTATCACACTCAGTGTTGTGGACTAGATACCTGACCAGGTTAATCTATCTGGGTGGGACTAAGGAGACTCAAGCTTTAACCAGTCTAGGTACCATCAGGCTTATAATTTCTACCACCAACCCATGGATCTAGGTGCGTATCCAAGGTCAGAGCTCCATGATCAATGCCACCGTCCTCTTCAAGATCTAGACATCAACACATAGGCCAACCATCTTGCCATTAGACGCTTCATATATCCCTATCAACTAAATCTATAATATCAACCAACCCAAGCATGCTTAAAATATTGAAATTTCTTATTCAAAAGAGACAGTCAATGCATCAACTACCTATTCATCTGTCGTAATATATTGTAGCTTCATGAACCTATCTTGTACCAAGAACCTAATGTAGTGGTACTTGTTGTTGATATGCTTCGTTCTTGAATGGAATATAGGGTCTTCAGACATGTTGATGCTGCTTTGATTATCACAATTTATCACTATAGGATCCAAAGGATTTCCAAACAAATATGACAAAAGTTTCCTTAACCAAACAACTTCCTTTCCTACTTCACATGTAACAACATATTATTCTTTGACAGTACTTAATTCAACAAGATATTGTTTTCTACTCATCCATGAAATCATTGCAGATCCCAAACTGAAACATCCACCGATAGTGCTTCTTCCATCTGTCTCACTTCCACCCCAATCAGAATCGGTAAAACCTGTTAACTCAACTTCTTTTCCATCATACTTCAGACAATGATGTACAATGCAACGTATATATCTCAAAATATGCTTGGCAACTATCAAATGGTCATTACGAGGCTCCAATTGAAATTGACTAAGAAAATTTACAACAAAACATATATCAGGTCTCGTATTTACCAATTACATCAGAGAAACCACTAACTTCCGATAGTTAGTAGGATCGACGAGACTAGAATCAGAGCTTCTCAACTTCTTGAGATTAGTGATTATGGGAGTATTCATAGGCTTGGAATCCATCATATCGAATCTCTGCAATATCTCAATTATGTATTTACCTTGACCCAAATATATTGCTCCGAGTTTCTACTAGAATTCCAAACCCAAGTAATAGTGCATAAGTCCCAGATCTTTCATTTCGAATTTAGCTGCCAACATTTTCTTGCATTCTTGTATCCTGTGCTCCACCCCTATAATAACCAAATATTCCACATATAGTAGTATAATGACTGGTTCATTCTTCACCACCTTGATGTAGACATTTTCATCTACAGAACTTTTGATGAACCCAATTCTTAAGAGATATGCATCCATTCTTGCATACCATGCCCTAGGAGCTTGCTTCAAGCCATATATCCCTATAATCGATACAGATTCTTATTGTACCTTGTTTTTTGTTAACCGGGACAATATTCGATACCCAATCTGTTAGCGGGATTGGATAAATGAAACCTGCTTTTAAGAGCTTTTCGACCTCTGCTTTAATCGCAGCCGCTTTTTGAGGGTGGATCTGACGCAACCATTGCCGGACAGGTTTAGCATCCGGGTAGGTCTTGATTTCATGCACAACAATAATGGGATCAATTCCTGGCATTTCTTCGTATGACCAGGCAAATACATCACAAAATTCTTGGAATAGGGCCTTGTAAGTTTCAATCTCATTATCTGAACATGAGGCACCTATATGAATGTTCTCAATAATTCCGGGCTTCACTGAAATGTCAATGGGAATAGTGCGAGAAATATTCCCTAAATTTAGCTCTGAATCAGGATGTTTTGTTGGACTCTGAGCGTCTCTGACATGTTCGGTGGTAAATATAGAGGAGAAATCATTTTCAAAATGATCATCTTCAGGTAAGAACGAGGATCTGTGATGGAGATCTTCCCATGGTAAATCGTCTACGCATAGGATTTCACGAAGGTGTTCGTCAGATGAGACAACTTCGGGAAACGTGATTAACACTGAAGGTGATGAGGAAAATGAGTCCTCACGGACCACATTCATTTGGTCAACTTTGGTTGAAAGCGAGTCGGTGAAAGACACTATGGCTTCATAAGCATGTTCATAT
>APFE030600185.1:14179-78494 GCA_000404065.3 Pinus taeda | reverse complement strand
ATTCTTGTATGTTTGATTATATATGCATTTGTATGGTTAACATATATCTGGTCCTGTGTTATTTATGAATATAGATCTCTGTTCTTCGATAGTATTATGTTGCTTTGATTCCATAGGTGCTCTTTGAAGTTGGGCAGACGAAGAAGAAGTGGTAAAGATCTATCAGGAAGGAGAGGAATCAAACAAGGGAACCAAGCGCAAGACTAAGGTTGGTGTCCTTTGTTCCACTCTTATCTATTTTCATAAAGGAAAGCAAAAGTAGACTTTACTTGTTTGTTTCTAAGATAGCTACCAGTCCTAGTGGGAATAGCAACTCTGAGTGGACACTATTCCCGGTAACACCTAATGACTGAGCGGTCAGCAAGTGCCAGTAAGGTAGTTGTTGGTTCCAAGGCTGTGATGCAAAGTATTTCTCAAGTTGTTGTTGTGAGAATGTTAATGGCTGACCCTAAATCAACTAAAGCAATGGGAAAAGAGTGGCCATTTATCTGTACTATGACAATGGGGTTTCCCGAGTCTTCATATTTTACAAGTGTCTCTTTGCCTAGTAATAAATCAGACAAAGTCCTAACAACATGGATAGTTGGGGTTATTTTTGTTTTCCTCACCGACTTCTTTATACACAATTCCTTAATAGTTTTGGCATACATTGGAATGTCTTGAATAGCCTGGAGGAGGGGTATTTTTATACAGATATTCTTGAGTTCACCTAGAAGATTGAAGTCGGAATATTCAATTGGGCGCGGTATTATTAGTATTTATGGCAATGGTGGGGAAGTAGTTATGATATGTTCGGAATTTTTCTGCCTGACTGTATCTTCCCCTTGTTGATCATCTACAGTCAAAGGTTTATTTGGGTGTGATTCTTTAGGTTGCAGATTTTTATCCTTATCTAGAGAAATTATGCATCCAGATCTTAACTTGAGTTCATTCCACTCTCTCAACTCAACTTCAGGGTCCAGACCCTCAATGACTTATACTGACTGGATTGGTCTGTTGTTGGGATTTGGGTTGGGTTGAGTTGGGAGTCGTGGTCGTATATTAGAATGAGGATTTTGCTGCAACGTGTAAGGTGATGGTAAAGTTGGTTGATACAAAGGAACTGTCCCCATAGGCTGGTTTGTGGATCTTTTCCAGTTTGATTGCCAGTTCTGATTTTGTGATGTGGAAGGGGACCATTGAGATGAATAGGAATTTTGCTGCCATAATGGTGGAGGGTAAGAGGGATTTGGCTAGTTATTATTTAAATTTGACTGGTTGGGCCATGGTGGCATAGAAAATTTTTGAGGTGGCCAAGTAGAAAAAGGTGGCTGGTTCTACCATGTTACCCCTAAATATTGCTAAGAATTATATTGTGAGGAAGGAAAGAACAATGATGGATCGGTAGGCATACCTATCAGACGTGCTTGCCACTGACGATGTTGATTCAGCAAATATACTAGTTCCACTTCTTCTTCCACTTCCTTGAAGACTGTTTTTAATCCTGGGAGCGACGGGCAAATTTGCGTGGCATGCGCCTTAGTGCATATGGGACATGTTTGTATCATATCTAGTAGGCATTCTTTATGATTGTGTTTCTTTCTACAACAGGGACAAAAAATAGCCAGGTTCTATTTTAGTTCGGCTTGCTTTCGTTTAGCTTGCACGATATCCAATTGTGTCATCAGGGTCCCCAGGATATCAGTCTTGAAATCTTCCAATAGATTTCCAATTTCAACTCTTGTAATGCTTCCTCCTAAAGCTTTGCTGTCTTTGGTGATCGCATCGCGTTCCGCTGGTTTTAGCATTGTACTGCCCCTAGAGCACCTGATGCACAAGCCTATAATATTGTCATAATATTCTTGATAAATATCACCCTTACCCATTATATTCAGTGTTTCTACACATTGGTCTTTCATACCTTTAATCATTGTGGTTTTTAGAACATTATCAGGCAAATTTACATAAGGAGATTTTTGCAGATTATATTGGAAACGCTCCACATATTCTTCCAGAGTCTCGTTAGGCTTAGCTACCATCTGAAAGATTTCATCTTTTAGTTCTCTAGTTCGGCAATAATCTTGGTATTTTTTAAGGAAGGATGTTTTCATCTATTCCCAGTTATTGATGGTACCTCCACCAAGTCCCATAAACTAATGCAGAGTTGCTCCCTTCAGAGTAGAGGGGAACAATTTCAGCTTATGGGGGTTGGTGGTGTAATCATAACCCCTAGATAAGACATCGAATTCGAAAAGGAATGCATTGGGGTCTTCTGAAGTTAGCCCATTGAAGGTAGGAATATTCTGTAATGGGATATATTTCATGAGGGCATTGATAATTGTGTCCATAATAGGGTATTGTAACGTAGAGGTCTGGGGTTGTCACTGATTATTGGCCATTTGGTCAAAAATATTCCAATATTATTCAGGGATCTCTGGAGCAGGAGAGTTTTTTCTAGGATGTCCAGAAGAGGTTGGAATGATTCTAACAATGCTACCTCGATCCAAAACACTGGGTGTCCTCTATTCAATCACTACTTCAGGAGATCTAGGTTCTAATGATTTAATTTCAGGATTACCTGTTTCTCCTTCTCCTTCACGGAGGTTGCAAGAATTCCCTTCTTGTGAAGGGCGTGGTTGTGAATTTTCAATATCTTGAAAACTGTGTTCAGACCCTTCAATCTTACTGTGAATCTTAGCGTTAGCTACAAATGGTGATCCTGTGGCCTAAAGGGAAACAGTAGGATGTCTGGTAGCAAGAGTTCGAGGTCCTACTGATGACTGAGACTCAGCTTTTCTTATGATTTCATCAATAAAGGTTGATCATCCAAGGATCACTCGTCCCTTAGATTTTTTAGGTTTGGGGGGAGGAATTATATCTTTTTATGGTCTTTTCTTCTTATTCATTCATACAAAAATACAAACGTTCATTGCTACCTTAAATTCCTACGCAGTTTTGCTAGAAAGCAGACAGAGGAGTGAGCATTTTACTTGCTCGTTACACAGGTTCTTACCTCTAATTTTTAATACCCAATTCTCTCTCAGTAGATAAACATCAAACATACATCATCCTTTGTAAAATGACAATACTCTCCCCAGCAATGGCGCCAAAATGTTGGGTGCTAAAAGGTGTCTTTTAAAACTCCTAATTGCCTCGCATTAATTATCAACCTGGGTAAGCCTTTTTATTCCAAGAGTGTACACAATATATGCAAGCTATAAATCTAGAGAGTAATGCTTTAAAATGAGTTATTAAATTCATAAACGAATAAAATCATAAATCTAAAGCTTGTAACTTTAAGGGAAACAATTCATCTAAGCATCATGACTCAATCTCAAATAAATCCATAATTTAATCTTAATCAACCAAATTTGAATGGTAATCAACCAAGAGCACCGTAGCATTAACTGAGCTCTTTCAGCTGGACTTAAACTACTGGATAGAAGGAAAGCACTTAATTAATGACACTCTATTCTTTAATTAACCAGAAATGATTCTTTAATTGATAACTAATTCAATCCACGATATGAATTAAATAAAACCAACTAGGATTGTGCATTAATGAAATGAATACCATAAATCTGAATTAATGAAAATAAATCAATTGCAAAGCTGTAAAGTAGAATAAACTTGTAGGAAACAGAAAAAACATAAAGCAAGGAACAGTAGTAAGATCCACCAAAGATCGGGCCCTAGCCACCAACGAATACTGCTTAGCTACTTCAGAATAACCGAATGAACAACAACGCAAGTTGTATATTAATCATCAAAGTCACTTGTCATTACAATACGATCTTGTTCTTCAGAATCATGCTTCTGTAAATTAAAATTATAATCGAAGTAAAAGACGAGAGATCCCTCTTTAGTTTTTCCTTTTATATTCAAGAGGGAAAAAGATAAATGTGATCCCTCAGGATCAAGAGATCCTGATGGACTCACAACTAAATGCTATCTTCAGACAATTCTTCTATCTTGCACTGATCTTCTTGATTCTTTCCTTGGTTCGACCACACACGACACGTCTCATTTCCCTTGATTAGCTTTTGTTGTTCCAGCTTTGGAACAACAGTTGTTCCATCTGTTGTTTTTCTACATAAAAGAGTATTAACAGTTAGTTTAGTCGGTCAAATCGTATCAAGAGTAGTTTCATTCATTCCTTATCAAAATCCTATCAATATGTTATTATATCATGACAAAAAATGGATAAGAAAGGAGGAAAAAGACAATAATCAAGAATAAATACATACCTATTGCAAGGATCAACACATTACACAAATGAACAATTCTTGGATGATATAAATGACAACACCTCCTTCCTATATATAGGAGTCTAAGGGATCACAATATAATCACAACCGACATAACAATAATAATGTAAGGCCACAACAATAAAAATAGTGGACTTCTATGGGGCACAATAATAACAAGATGGGGACAACATGGCCACAACAATAACAATAAGGGGCTACAATGACAATAATAATTAGAGAATACAATAGTATTATAGGGATCCAACATGCCACTCTCCTTCAAAAAAATGTTTTCCTCAATGCTTGAGTAGTTCTAGATACTTTTGTATAAAATTCTCATCCTCCCTTGTCGAATCTTTAGCAGTAAGTTCTTCCACTTGATGATATACTCTGAAATTGATCGATTTTGTAGTTATCAAGTTCTTGGTTCTGTGACTCTTCAGGTTCCAATATTATTTTTCCTTCTTAGTCAAGTTTTGGCAATACTGTTTGAACTAGGAGCTTGTCACCTATAACCTTCTTTAAGCATGAAACACAGAAAACAGGGTGAACTCACGAAGATGCAGGAAGTTCCAATTTGTATGCCATAGTACCAATATTTTTCAACACCTTGTACGAACCATAATAATTCAGTGATAATTTATTATCCTTCTTAGCTTGCTTGAGGGACATTTGTTTGTATGGTTGTAGTCATAAAAATACCCAGTCACCTACATCAAAACTTCTTTCACTGTGATGTTGATATTCCTATTGTTTCATTCTATTATGTGCCAAAGTGAGGTTATCCTTTAAGATTTGGAGAACTTTTTGTTGATGCTCGATGTGATCTTCCACTGCTTGAACCTTATAATTTTCTCTTAAATATGATGTGATGGATGGTGGATGATATCCATAAAGTGCCATAAATGGGGTCATTTTTGCTGCAGTATGGAAGGAAGTGTTATACACGATTCATCCAGAGGCAACCATTTGACCCATTGTGTCTGTTTATCAGATACAAAGCAATGAATATATCCTTCCAAGCATTTGTTCACTATCTCAATTTTCCCATTAGATTGAGGATGATAAGATGAGCTATGAGCTAATTGAGTACCTAGACAAGAAAATAATCCCACCAAAAAATTTCTAGTGAAAATAGGATGTATGTCACATACAATAATCTTTGGGTTTCCATGTAGCTTTTGAATTGTTTCCATAAATGAAGTAGCAACTGCACTGGATTTAAATGGATGAGATAATGCACAAAAGTGTGCATACTTGGTAAGTCTATCAACTACCACCATGATGACACTCTTTCCTTTAGACCTGGCTAAACCTGTGATAAAATCCATTGAAACCTCCTCCCAACGTTCACATGGAATGGATAAAGGTTGTAATAGACCTCGAGTCTTAATTGTCTCAACTTTATTTCGTTGGAAACCCAAACATTCTTCCACAAACTTTTGAATATCATATTTGAAGACATCCCAAAAAAATCCTTCTTAACTCTGTGGCAAGTTTTTAAAAATCTTGAATGCCCTCCTAAGGGAGAGGTGTACGATTCTAAAAGAATATTTTGTTTGAGTTGGGAATTCTTACAGAGGTATAAGTGATCATTGTACTATAACGAATCATTTTTCTAGCTAAATGTATCAGATGTACTTGGATCTTGCTGCAACTTTTGAATGAGTGTCCACACTTCTTCGTCATTGATCCATTGATCCCTTGCTTCGTTTATCCAATCTGGATGGATAATAGAAATGGCACAAAGCAATGTTTCCACACCTCATCCTTTCTTGAGAGTGCATCTGCAACAAAATTTTGATTCCCTTTTTTGTAGATTATTTCAAATTCATAATCCAACATATTTGTGACCCATTTTTGTTGCTCTTCTCAAGATAAACTTTATTCTAAAAAAGTATTTAAGACTCTCATGATCTATTTTTACCTTGAAGTGTCTTCCTATTAGGTAAGGTCATCATTTCTTAAGTGCATGTAGTATTACCAACATTTCCTTCTCATAAATAGTTTTGTGTAAATATTTTCCTTTGATTAGCCAACTTTCGAAAGCAATGGGTCTTTCTTTTTACATTAAAACAACACCAATTGCATTTATTGAGGCATCAAACTCCACAATAATGGTTTTTGTGAAGTCTGGCATAGCTAAGACTGGTGCTTCGCACATTGCCTCTTTAAGATGTTCAAAGGCCTTTGTTGCTTCTAGAGTCCAAAAAAAATCATCTTTCTTTAGTAATGTTGTTAGATGTCGTTCTATTCACCCATAATTCTTAACAAACTTACCATAATACCCTGTCAAACTGAGAAATCCTCGCAGATGCTTTATGGATGTGGGGTTTTTCCATTCCTTAATGGCTTTAATTTTTCTAGGGTCTACCTTAACACCTTCATGAGATACAATATGAACCAAATATTCCACCTCTTATACTCCAAAGAAACATTTGGAAGGTTTTTCATATAATTGTTTCTACTTCAATAGTTTGAGCACTTTGTCCACATGTTGAACATGATCCTTCCAAGACTTCTTATAGATTAGTATATCATCAAAAAATACTAACATAAATTTTCTAAGGAAGGGTTTGAAAATGGAATTCATCAAACCTTAAAATGTAGAAGGTGCATTGGTAAGGCCAAAAGGCATGACCAAAAATTCATAATGACCCTCATGGGTTCTAAATGTTGTTTTCGGAATGTCTTCAGTCTTCATTTTGATTTGATGATATCCTAAACAAAGGTCCAACTTGGTGAAGTAAATTTCTCCATGCAATTCATCCAATAATTCATCAATGACGAGAATGGGAAATTTATGTTTAATAGAGATCTTGTTGAGCTCCCTATAGTCTGGACACATGCACCATGATCCATCCTTCTTGCACACCAATACTACTAGAGTAGAGAAAGAACTTTGACTAGGTTGAATTATACCAACCTTTATCATTTCTGCAACCATATGTTCAATTTCACTCTTTCGAGCATAGGGATATTTGTAAGGCTTGATGTTTGGAGGAACAATTCCAGATCTATTCGAAGCCAACTAGGTGCCTGGTCCAAATCTGGCTCCTATGTTGGCTATGTGGGCCCCTTCCCTTGCTGGAATCAAATGAATAGCATGATCATGATCACAAATAGGTGGGAGGCCTTTAGGAGTCTCAAATACCTTGGAATTATTGTCCGAGACTTTTTGAAGATCTTGAGAAATAGATTATTTCGATGTGGGAACCTCTAGCGAACATAATTGTGAAATTACACCTCATTGTTATTTCTTTAGAAGCTTTGTCATGCCATTAGATCTGATTATCTTTCTCATTTTCCTTGAGACATCCCTTAATTCAACTTCCTTTCCTTGCGAAAAGAAATCAAGAAAATTTCTTGAAAATTAAAAGTTATCGTACCCAAAGATTGTAGCCATTTTCCTCCTAGTACAATATCAACACCACCCATTGGAATGCAAAGCATTGGACTATTCAACACATATTCTCCCATAGATAGCTTGATATTATGACACTTTCCAAAGCAATTTATGGTTCCTCCATTTGCAACCGTCACTTCACACTCTGGTGCTGGATATAGGAAGAAATTCAATTCCTTGGCTATCTTACAATGAATAAAATTATGGTTACTACTCGAATCAATCAACACTATTACCTTTTTCTTCTTGATATGTCCTTCTAACTTGATAGTTTGAGGAATGGTAATTCGGGCCAATGCATCACAATATATGGTTGGATTCATTTATTTTTTCTCTAGGGTTTGTTCCTGGTGTGTATCCTCTTATTTTCATGTTTCTTGTTCCTTTTCTTCCTCCTCTTCACAATCTATGTAAAATATTTTCTTCTTAGCACACTTATGACCTTTAGTGTATTTTCTATCACAACTGCAACAAAGCCCTTTTTCTCTTTTTTCTTCAAATTTTTGTGGTGTCAACCTTGTAGGTTGTAAAAGGTTAGGAGCAACAAGACTTCCATCTTTGTAGTTGTGAGTGATAGGCTTTCTTGGTGCCATAATTTTGCTTTCAATTTTTCTTGCCAACCTGAATGCTTTCTCCAATGAATCAAGTTCCCAAAGGCAAACCTCATGTCAGACGTTATCCTTTAAATTCCATATGAAAACATCAATCCTATGCTCCTCTATAATATATTTTACCCTTATATTCAATTTTTGGAATTCCTCAATTTGCTTCACCATTGAACCCTTTTGTTTGAGATTTATCAATTGGCTAAAAAAGGTGTTTTTTTTTATCCTCATAATGTGCTATCATTTCTTCTGTAAAAATTTCCCAAGATACAATTTGTTTATGAGACCAAATCCATTGATACCATACAAACTGATTGGGTTCCAAATATAAAGTTGCAATGGGTACCTTTTGTGTGTTTTTCACATTATGGAGATCGAAATATTGCTCCATCTATAGTATCCATGTTACGATATCCTTGCCATAAAACTTCCTCATATCGATATTTGGAACATGATGGGTCTTCAATCCAACGTTAGAGTCTATGAAATCATGACTAACATTTCTTTTGTTCTCATCATGAGTTTCCTTTACTACCCTTTCACCATTAGTAAGCATTTCTTGTAGCAACTTTGTCAAATCTATCTTCAAATATTCCATGTTGCCTTTAATTTTTTCTTATATACCATCCATCTTAGATTCCATTCCATCCATCTTAGTTTCAGTTACCTTTTATGAGAGCAAAATTTGTTGCACTTGGTCTCATAATTTTGATATATCATGTTGCATTTCTTCCTCTTCTTCATGTGTCATAGTAGAGATTTCAGGTTTCTTACTAGGTGTTTCCATTTACATTCTTCGGTTCATCAATGAATGATAATTATGCTTAGCAATGCCCTTTGAATCACTTCAAACTACTTTCTCAAACAAAACTTATGCAAATTTTTAAAAAAACTACACACCTGTTTTTTTATGTTGTACACGTTCAATCTTGAAACCATCGTAACTCTGTAATTTTAGATTTCAAAGTTCTTAAATTTCTGCCTATGATAGCCCTATGAGTATGCGTTCCAACCCCACAAGTCTGATCATGATTGGATTCTCTGAGAAAGAGTTATGCCCAATATCCGATGATGACCTAAGTATAGACTGGCTCAGTAGAGTGAACTTGTACGACATGCCACATGTCATTGTTTTAACCTTCGGCTCTAAAAATGAGACCCAACAAACTAAATTCCATCCGTTTTTTGTTACTTTTGAGGAAATTTGAATCTGATAGTCAGAGAGAAATTTATGATGATTTTCCCAAGGTGACCTGTTTGAAATCGAATTCGAGAGCCTGCAAACACCCTAACATTCTCAGTTCATATCTCCAAACATATAGCAATACAAGATCTGAAACTTAGTCACGAGCTTCATCACGATGTCAGCTCAAATTCGTATTAATGTCAGCGTCTAAAGCTTCATAAAAAACAAGTTATAGCGAAAATTCCATGATGACCTGTTTGAAGCAACAAAACCCTAGAATCCAAAGCTCTGATACCAATTGTTATGAAACCAGCTCACAAAATAGAAGAAAGAGATAGATCAATGACTTAAAAAGTAGCCTCTTCGAGAGGTAAACCTCCTTTAAATTACACAAATGAACAATTATTGGATGATACAAATTAAAATACCTCCTTTATATATATAGGAGTCTAAGGGGTGACAATATAATTAGAGTCGACATAACAATAATAATGTAAGGACACAACAATAATAATAGTGGGCTTCTATGGGGCATAATAATAAACATATGGGGACAACATGGGAACAACAATAACAATAAGGGGATACAATGACAATAATAATAAGGGAATACACTAGTATTATAGGGACCTAATTCTTACAAACAAATTCTTGAAAATAGAAAATATACAATGGTGAGAAACACAAAACAAATACATTGAGATTTTCCCCTGGATCCCGAAACTGGGACTACCACATTGATTTTTTCATTATGTTCCTTTCAATGTTACAACACATATGAATACATGTCTAAGCATTCATAAACCTCAATCCATTATCCCTAGATTAGAACATAATCAAAGTTCCCTTGACTGGATCTACAAGATACCATGGGCTGAAAACCATCATGCCCAAAACCATGTGTGAAACCCATGTACAAAACCACAAGTAGGTCCACCCACCTAATACAGGGTCTAGAAAAAAATTCTTAGGGTGTCGCCCCAGACCCCATAGAGGGGGGCTACCATCCTCAAACCCCCACATAGGGGGGATGCCACCCCCTTTATCACTCCCCCACTACACGTGGGGCTAGTCATGGAAAGAATATAACAAACACCCAACATTCCCATCATGGTAAACAACACAAGTGCTTATAAGCATCTCCAAAAATCTAGTTATTCATTCTAATACCAAGAAAATACCAGTCAAATATCATTTTCTAAGAGAAATAGTGGTCAACAAAGTTGTAAAGTTGAACTATATTGCTTCAAATGAACAAATTGCAGATATCTTCACCAAGCCACTTCCAAGGGAGCAATCTGAATATCTTAGAGAGAATATGGGTGTTGTGCCATTTCAAAGGCATTGAGGAGTTTTTCATGGAGTTTGATTTTGTCATATGGCTACCACCAAGAGCACTTTCAGCTACAAAATTTGGATAATGGGTGGTGATTCATTGCTTGCATTATTTTCAGGGAGCTATGAACAGTTTGCTTGCTTCTTCTTTCTTCATTTCAATTTGGATTTCTTCTTCATGTACATTTATTTTTCAAGATGGCGTGGTCTCAAATATATTTAGGGGGAGAATGTCCAACATCTCAAGGGGATTATTGGTTACACCTCTTCATGGGGAGTACATTTTTGGCTATGTATCACATTGTTGTTAAGTACTTTATCTTTCCATGTAAAACCCCTTTCCATTGTTGTCAAAGGGGATGTTATAGCACCATTTAACACTCTTGGTAGATCTGATGCTCTGATTATGGCCTAGGGAAACCCCTCCTTCCAAACTTGGTCCAAAATTTAAAAAAACTGTGTTTTATTCCCTCTACGTTACTTTGCCCTGTGATAAAAGTGTGTACATGCGAGTAAGCAAATACCCAACCCACGTACGTGTTAAAACACTTTAAAAAATTAAATTTCCTTAATTTTGGGTGGAGTTCATGGGTTTTACCTATTCCTCACCTCCTATTGCCCATGGCCGAATTGTTTCCCAACTGAAAAAACTAATTTGGAGAAGTATAAATAAACCTCCATGGGAAGGCATTAAGGGAGAAGATATGAGATATTGATACTATAGTGAGATTATCCCTGATCAAGTCTGATGAATCCCTGTGCCTCCTACACTTCCCAAAGCTTTAGGAAACCCTTGTTTCCTTGTTGTAGATATCCTTCATCTTTCTTGAGATATCCTTGTATTGGTGATGGAGGAATATTGCTGAAGTCTAGGAAAGGACGGATACGGAGGACACTTCCGCTTGGAGCTGGAGAAGGACTCAAGTCGTATTTCTCCACTTTACTTGTAGCTAAATTCAATGAAAGGAATGATGTTATGTTTCCAATATTAAATAAGTTTATGCATCAAGTTATGTTGTAATATGTTTATGAATTTTATATTGATGTATAATTGGTCATTCATTTATATGATTTAAGGTTAATATCATGAATATGCTTTTTGTTTCTATTGTTGTATATGTTCCATTTGAATAATTTTAGGTTTCAAGAACATCAGGAGAAGCTGAAGGTTTGCACCCTGTGGGATCTACCCAAACGTAGGACATCCGGGTAAGGATACTCTTGCACAATTTAGTAGAATAAGCATTTAGGTTGATTTCCTAAGCATTTTCTTGTTGTGGTTTGCCCTCTACTTTGTTGGGGTTCTCAACCCAAAGCCCTAGGGTGGTCTCACCTACAATATAATTGGCGACTCCATTGGGGATAACTATCTTGTTATTCCTGGTTTGGGTTGTTTGTTCTCAATCAAGGTTCAGTTTCTTGATTGCTTTCTTTTATAGTATTGTTTGGTCCATCAGTGTCCCAGGCATCAAGTCTGATCTTCTGAATGGAAGTCAGTTGGTTCTTCATATTAGTCAGTAGAGGTGTGCACCAATCAAACATTGTGGTGAGACATTCCACTGCTAGGCTCATAGATACTCATGAGGCCTAATGTAAAGAAGCAGAACCATTTACCCTGGAAATGGTAAATAGTAGAATTTTCAAGGACAAGCTCTCTATGTGCTTGATTGGAATCTTACTTCCAATATTCTCAGGATGACCGGGACAGTATATGTGGATGTAATCTTCTACACTAAGACTACCCCTCATCTTGCAAGTAGAATGCACTACCTCTCCCCTTCGAGAAAGATCGGTAATGAAGTAAATATATTCGATCTTGATCCTTAGGGGCATCTGATCGATCATGAATGCATCATCCTCTGCACTCCAGTAATGTATCAGCAACTCAATCAATCGTGTGTTTGCTTTCATATTTGGCATTTTATATAATTTTAGCAAGCCACAACCTCTTAAAGCATCCAAGGCATTTTGGTCTTCTAGTACTTGGTTATCAATAGCACTATGCTCCCTTTCTCTCTAGGTGATGGTCATCTTGCCAAAAAAAGATGTTTGAAAGCATTAGATTTATGTTTTAAATTTTTTTCTCACACACATGCGGGTTGCATTTTTACACAGTCGTGTGTACGACCCTTGTATACGCAGGTTACCTGTATTCAACTCGCGTGTACACAGAGTTGAAATTTTTGACATATTTTCCTATGGTCAAAACTCGAAAAAAAACATCTAAAAAGTATCAAAAATAATTAAAAGCATCATATAAGGGTTACCTGGAAGCTTTGGAGCGATTTGAACGATGGAATTGGACAGAGGAAATTTGTTTGAGTTTTTCTCCACAACTCCTTGCTCAAAACACAAATGACAAAACTGTGAGTCCAAAAGTCCTTATATAAGTTGAAAAATAAAAATTATTTTTTCAAAAGTTGATTTTTATCGTATGGAATTTTTGACCTTTTGGCTTGGAGTGTCAGGAAAGGGTTATCTTTATAGGAAATTTGGAGACTTCTTCGAGAAAGAGTTTTGGTCCCATGACCATGGTGAGCGCTACTATTGAAGCAAGGATGCTGCAACTCCTGGGCTAATAGCTTTACTTATCAACTTGGGGTTTGTAAAAACTTGGAAGTGACAGTGCTATATGCACAAGTAGAAGTGAAGGTGCTGCCTGTTGTCACTTATTCATCTAGCGAGAGATCGCAAGGGTTCCAAGCTAGACTTCTATAGAGTCATAAGAAGCTTGATTCTTTGATGGAAGAAGAGCAAATCTATTCTAAGAGAGGTACTCCACTGTAGTAATGAAGAAAACAACATGTAATGCTAAATCAAACCATATCATAACTAACCATTTAAACAACTAGGCTAAGAAAAATTGTTAAATCAACACTAACCTAATGCTGCTATCTAACTTACAGAAGTAAAGAGCATCAAACCAAACTAATGTGTAAGCAAGGAAACTAGACTAAATTTGTTTTCACTTTTCTGGTTTTTTTTATGATCAGATAATGTTAGAGTCTGATTAAATAACCAAATTGAAACTTAGAAGTGGCAACGTTTAAATTATATCCAGAACAACATTCGGGAAGGAATCAAGTGAAAGAGCAAGCGAAGATCGAAATCTACGAAAGGAAGACGTAATGAAGTATCAGTGCACAGGAAGATGAGCAGCGGAGATCTTATCGTAGGAGATTATGTGAATAGATCGACGAATAGGATTAATGAAATATGAGTAGTGGAGATCTTATCACAATAGATTGAGTTAATAGATGGTTGAACAAGATTAATGGAAGATGAGCAGCGAAGATCTTATTGTGGAGTTTAAGTGAATCAATAGACGAATAGGATTAACGGGAGATGAATGGTGGAGATCTTATCGCAGGGGATTAAGTGAATAGATGGATGGATCGATCAATAAACATGATTAACGAAAGATGATCGGTAGAGATCTTATCATGGAGATTAAGTGAATAGATGGATGGATCACATTAAGTCAGGTGGCAACAGAAGGAAAATACGTGCGGAATGATGGAGCGATCTTTGTAGGTGGTAAGCAGTTTCTCGCGTGCCCTCAAAGCTGTAAGTGGAATTCCTAAATTTTGTGCGATTAGCAGAACTGAGTGACACGTAGCATGAGAAAACCACTTTTCTCACGTGCTCTCGATTGGATATCGACTGTGCAAGAATTCGTGCGAGATTGCGCGATAGTCGCTGGATCGTGCGAGATTGATCAACGATGGAGATCATCCAAGTGAGTTAGCAATCAGGTGACGTGAAAGCCATTGGATCAAGTGAGACAAATCGATGGTGGAGATCAGCCAAGCTAGTTGGCGAGCAGGTGATGCAATAGTCGTTGGATCAGGCAAGGCAGATCAACAGTGGAGATTCGGATCACCTAAAGTCAAATGTTGAAATGAATATGCATGCGATTGATGGTGATTGGCCAAGTTCATTATGGATCGAATGGTAAGGAGATCTATGAGTATAATCCAATTAAGACGTGATTTATTGGCTTCCTCTAAGTATTTCGTACTGAAGGAAATGAGAATATGAGTGATTTCTATTATAGAAAGAGAGTGATTGAAAATGATAACGATGAAATGAACCAATTACTGAATCAAGATGACAAACTCCAAAGCTCATGCAAGAACTAGAAATCTATGTTTTTGGGGTTGTTGAAGGGTCTCTTCCTCAAGTCATGGTCCCAGAGGGCAGAGGTGAAGCCGAGACACCTGCTGACAACCTTATGGTGATATTGTTCAACTTGCTAACCTGCTAATTGAAAGAAGGCACAAATGGAAGCAAACTAAAACACAACCAATATACACTACACTGTTGTAATGGAAATGCAGCTACTTAAGCAAATGAATGATTAGACGATGAATCTATGCGCTACACTGATGTAATGGAAATGCAACTATTTAAGCAAATGAATGATTAAACCATGAACCTACACTAGCATACATGTACAATAAAGAGGAACCTTAGCTGCTAGGGTTGGGCCCTAACCCAAGAGCTTTAGCCCTCTGAGTTACTTAGTGCTGGCTCAAAATAAATCTCATTCTTATTAGAAAAAACAATGGATTACATCAAAAACTATCACAAGTCTTGCAGCTCGAAAATAGAGTAAAGTTTTACAATAAAAAATCTGAATCCTACTGAGGTCCTAGGCCTATCTACTTATACATCTGAAGTCTCCAACGAATTCCTTAAACTTAGGGAGTCTTCGCTCCTGAACTCGAGATAAACTGGTGCTTTGACTTTCACTTGCTCGGTTGCTTTCTAGTCCTCATGATTTTCCTGTTTGCACTCCGAGCTAATGGAGGAATATTCAAATTGAGGGGTAGTAAATGAGGAGGATTTACCTCCTATAATTCCTCTCCGTTGTCCAATTTGAGTTTTGACCAAGGTCTTTGCCAAAATTCCTTGATTTTATCCTCAAATTCTGCATTCAATGCACATTATATCACAAAGCAAAGTATCCAACTCTAACTCATCTCATAAACAAAATATAATCAAAAGTATGCAATAAGTTGTGAGAATAGTTGGTTTGACTAAGTTAGGAGGTGAGTTAAGGCCCATATAATTACCCAATGATGAGGCTCATCATCACCCCCCTACTAAAAGTGTTGCTCATCCTCTAAGCAACTTAGTCAATGTCCATGTCCTTCATGGCTCTGGTAGCCTCTCTGACATCCCATGCCTCTATTGTGGTCTCTTCTTATTGTTTATAGAAGCCTGCCTTCCTTTCTATTTCTTCCCACTGCCTCTTTTCCTCTTCTTCTTTTCTCCCTTCTAGCATCCCTAGGAGTAGTTGTGGGCTGAGTTTTAGGCCTATCCAATTGACCTTCAACCTTTGCATTGATTGCTTATACATAGGTGTCCTATTGAGTGCCTCTCTCAACCTTTGAGGGGAGTGATATTCTCTGATCTTCAAGCTCTGTGGCAGTGTGTTCCATCTCCTGAAGCAGGCATGTATATTATCATCTCCTAGTAGAGTAAACAGATCCTCAAAATGTGAAATTTATTGCTCTTGGGTAGCAAGATACCTAGGTGCCAGTTGAGGATCATTTGCAATTAGATTATGGTTGTTGATTAGGGCCATGGGATTTTATTATTCAGCTCTGATGAAAAGAGGTTCATTTTTCTCTCTGGCCAATATTATTTTCATCTCTACAGCCCTTGACTCCTCATGGTTCATCCATGATGCCAAAGCCATTAACTGTAGGTCTCCTAGCTTGGCATTAGGATCCCAAACATTCATGTCTGTGAGGGCCATGTTGTGCAAGTAAAACTTAGCCATTTTGGCTCTATCCTCTAGTGTACTTTGATCATAAAGATCAAGAAACTTCCTATAGTCTTGAAATGGCATGGTTCCCCTTTGTTCTAGTGTTTTAATCTGAAATTGCAACCATTATTCTCTGAGGTAAACAGCATAGGATTTAGCTGGAATCCTACACTGGATGGCCTCCAAGGAGAGGTTGGCCATACATGCTAGTTGGTTTTCCCTTTCCTACAGCTGTCCTCTCAGCCATGCATTTTCCATCTCAAGTTTTCCTTTTTACTACTTCTCTTTCCCTTGCTGTAGAGGAACCTTCAATCTCAATAGGGATTTTTGTTGATATTTTTGGCTTCCCTTGTTTGATTCTTGTTCTCTTTCTTGCCTTGAAATATAGAGGGGTTTGCCTTCTTCTTTTCCCTTTTTTCTTGACTAGGGTGTTGAGAGCAGTGAGGGCAGCTGTTGCCCCCCTCTCATAGGCCTCTGGAGACACCCTAGGTGACTCCTCCTTGTGTTCTTCCCCTTCTTTTTCATTGCCTTCTTCCTCTCTATTTTTCTTATCTTCTTCCTCTTGGTTTTCTTTCTCATCTTCATCAGTTTCTTCCTTAGTTTCCTCCTTTGTTTCAGCATCATCCTCCTTCTCTTCTCCTGCTTTGTCATTTTCCTCTGTATTAGTTTTTTCCTCGTCCACCTTGTTATCACAAAAATAGGACCCTGATAGGTTGCTAATCAGACTACCTTAGTGTAACTATTTCAAACCAATGTTTTAGCTGAGGCTTAGCCTCCTCAGCCTGAGAGGGATCTCTCAAGGTTTAATGATATAAGTTATAGATAGTTGGCTAACTCTGTGGTTTGTGGTTTTGTATGTTATAGGTTGAAAGATGGAGACTTGCTACCATTGGGCTATGGAGCCAGTGATAGAGATAAAGATAATAAATAGCTCTTCTTATAAAATTAAGGCTTGTATAGACTTCAATGAAAGAGTAACACAATCAGGAAAGTCTCAATAACTTGAAGTTCGTAGGAGTCAGAGTATATGGACATGAATTCTGAGTAATAAATATTAAAACATTGAAGAAAAACATCCAAAGATAGGACCCAAGAACTCAATTCACCATAGTTTAACACTTAAAGGAAGTCAGAGAATGTTCCTCCATGAATTCTAAGTAATAAGCATAAATAATATGGAAGTAAAACATATCAAATATAAAAGATAAATCTCACTAAAGTACACTATGAATCTCAGATTCAGAAAAGCCAAACCACTTTTGTATATATCAGTCCCTGCACAACATTTACAAAAGTAGTCTTTTCCTATAACATTTTCCAACACTTGGTGCATTACACCTCTTGCTCTTTATAGATTTCATTACAATCTTGGAATCCTTCCTCCAACATGAGGAGCATTTGAATTTTCTTGACCTGAAACCTACTCATACCTAAAACAGACTATTAAATACAAGTGACAGCTAACTAACTGTCTTAGAGTCCTAATACAATTAGGAGTACAACTCATTATTATGATTGAAACAACCTTATCTAGGAATTAAAAATTCTCTTTGACACCTATAACTCCATGAATTCAAATTTGATGATGTCCATAACCCTCTTGCTGGCCTTCAATAACTTCTCCTTTATCTGTCCTGAAAACTAGTAAAATGTTCCCTGCAATTATGACTTTAACAAAAGCCTCGTATCTCCCAACTAGTGACACTTATAAAAAAAGTGAGATGGGTTATTTTATATGGATAGTTTAGGAAGATAAACCTGCTTCATAATTCCAAAACACTTTTGCATGTGGCCAGAAACATATCTTTAAAAATACTGCTAAAACAGAAAACAGAGTTCCTCTCAGCAGCTTCGTAGCGCAAGTTAAACCATCAATTTCTCCAAAATCATACTAAATTTGAAGAAACTGAAAGATTTTTTGTATTACATTATCTTAGGAATAAAACATCTTCCACTTTTCAAAAATAGGTTTTCAATCGCTCAGGAATCCCCTTGGAAGTTGACTGCTAAAAACAAGGAGACAAAGTTCCTCCTTTTTAGGGTTTCATCCTTATGCTTGTCTTCAAATCCTTATGCTAACCAAAATAGCCCCTTTAATAATATAACACATGGTGAATTATTCATAGAATCATGTCTTACACTTGTGCCAAAACTAAACTCCTTAAAGTTGCCTGAAGAAAGTCAAACTAGATGCGCTATGAAATAACTGTTATTTTTGTAGCGCAAGGCTTAATTCTTGCATATATCCTTCATTCATTGAGTTATTCTTTACTTAGGATTTAAAACTCTTCAAATTATATCCTTACATTTCTGTAGCAGCATCCTTCTCCAAAAATAGCCCTTTCATTCCTTTGAAGATTAACCAAAAGAACAAAACTGCACCTACAGCAGTTTCGTAGCGCACTACGAAACTACTATGCATGTTGAGTCATCAAATTCTCCTAGATAATAATGAATTTGAATAAACTGAAAGAGGTTTTTGTAGATAGGTATGTTAGGAATAAAACCCTCTTTCAGTTTTCCAAAATATGCTTTCAGTTGCTCAAGAGACCCCTTGGAAGTTCACTACTCAAAACAATTTTTTTGTTGAAAAAGGCTACTTCAATGATTTCGTAGCGTAAAATAGGATTTTTACATTGTCTGCGCTACAAAAATGTGGATTTGTAGCTAATTTCAAAATTTCTTCAAAATGACTTGAGATATGACTTCTAAACACAAGGTGAGACTTCTAAGGTTGTCAAACTTTGTTTGGAAATGAAATATGACCTTAAAGACTTCTAACCCTATGACCTAACCCTTTAAGCATGAAATGACCTAGAGACCCTTTAACACCATGAATAGAAGAAGGATTTGGAAATGAGAATGACATTATTGAGACTCTAATCCTATCACTTGTCCCTTTAAGCATGTGATGACTCAAAACTTATTATAAGACCATGACTAGAGACAAGGCAAACTTTCCAAAGTTCTTTAAAAAAAATTAGGGTGATAACGGTGGCTCCACTAGGGATATATGTGCCTTGTGGTATGCTAAGAACTAGTAGCTCCAGTGCTGCAATCCATTCCTTTAAAACAGAAACTCTGAAATTTTGCCCAATCTACTTCAAACTGTACCTAGTAAACACTGCTCAGTCAACCTTGAGCTTATTTGCATTTTCCTACCTACCTACCCTATCAATTGCAATCTCCATTTGTAGCTCAAGGAAGATGAAACTTCCAATGAAGCCAGTCATTGATCTAATCTGACACTTGAATCTCTTGGTTGTGCTTGAAGCAAAAATAAACATGATACTGAGATAACCGAGGCAGCATGAGATATATCTGATCTTCATAATGGAAATATAGTTGGAAATCTGGACTATAGAACCTTTCCATGTAGCCAGCTATAGGATCAAAAAACACATGGTCAGTTTTATGTTTCTTGTGATATTCCACAGCTTTGGACAACTCACTAATACTTTGATTATCTACATAAGGCTTCGGTTGTGTGCTCTCAAACTGCACCTCAAATTGATTTTAAAAAATAATGTATTCTTCCTCAATCTCAAAAGAGAAAGGAAGCAACACCCTCTCTTTTTATTCTGCCATAGAAAGATTTTGAAAAGTGTGATCATGATCATGAAGACTATATGATTGAATTTGACCTAGTAAACCTTCAATGTCTTTCTCAATGTTCTTAGCAACTTCATCCAAAAATTTCATCTTATCTTCTGTATTGCACTCAAACGATTTTAGGTAAGAAGACAAGGACAAAGAAAAATTTTCATCTATTTCTTCATTAATATGATCATCTTCCATTGTTTGAAACCTTCAATTGAAGGAGAGTTTGCCACCAACTTTGTTCTATCTATCCATTCCTCCAAAAACATAAGCCAAAAGTCTGCAAATGACTTAATAGATTTGGCAGGAAAGCTTTCAATCCATTGTCTACATTTCCCTTGAAATGAATCATAGAACAACATAATGCAAACATCCTCATGTTTGACTCTAAGAAGCTTAGTAAAATCACAGAAATCTGATATATGATTCAAAGTTAAACTCAAATCTTCTCCATTGAATTTTGGACCATTCCTTAAAAAATATGTATCCTTGGGAAAAATGATTTGGGAAACCATGAATTTCTAAAAAATTTATACATGCATACCTTGAAACAAGAATGGCAGCATCTGAGTTCTTCATAAGTTCAATAGAATCACCATAAATCTATGAAACTTGAAATCTTCAACAATGGAGTTGCCAAGGTAGTTTTGCAGCCTCGAAAATATTCCTGAGCTTCTAGTACCTTCAGAAGTTTAGCTTCTTGAGTTCAGGAATGAGTAATCCTCAAACTCCCAACAAATGCACCAAAATGTTATCACCAAAATAGGACCCTGATAGGTTGCTGATCAGACTATCTTAGTGTAACTATTTCAAACCAATCTTTAGCGAAGGCTTAGCCTCCTTAGCCTGAGAGGGCTCTCTCAAGGGTTAATGATATAAGTTATAGATAGATGGCTAACTTTGTGGTTTATGGTTTTGTAAGCTTATAGGTTGAAAGATGGAGACTTTCTACCATTGGGCTATGGAGTCAGTGACAGAGATAAAAATAACAAATAGCTCTTCTTATAAAACTGAGGCATGTATATACTTCAATGAAAGAGTAACACATTCAGGAAAGTCTCAATAACTTGAAGTTCATAGGAGTCTGAGCATGTGGACATGAATTCTGAGTAATGATACATCAAGGTATTCATAAGGAAAGTATTTAGAGTAATACATCAGAGTTTAATACTTAAAGGAAGTCAGAGCATGAGTAACCATGAATTCTGAGTAATAAGTATTAAAGCATTGAAGAAAAACCTCCAAAGATAGGACCCAAGAACTCAATTCACCATAGTTTAACACTTAAAGGAAGTCAGAGCATGTTCCTCCATGAATTATGAGTAATAAGCATAAAGAATATGGAAGTAAAACATATCAAAGATAAAAGATAAATCTCACTAAAGTACACTAAGAATCTCAAATTCAGAAAAGCCAAACTGCTTCTATATATATTAGTCCTTGCACAGCATTTACAAAAGTAGTCTTTTCCTATAAAATTTTCCAACACTTGGTGGATTAAACCTCTTGCTATTTATAGAGTTCATTACAATCTTGGATTCCTTCCTCCAACATGAGGAGAATTCGAATTTGCCTGACCTAACACCTACTCATACCTAAAACATACTATTAAATACAAGTGATAGTTAACTGACTCTCTTAGAGTCCTAATACAATTAGGAGTACAACTCCTTATTAGGATTGAGAAAACCTTATCTAGGAATTAAATATTCTCTTTGACACCTATAACTCCATGAATTCGAATTTGATGATGTCCATAACCCTCTTGCAGGCCTTCAATAACTTCTCCTTTATTTGTCCTGGAAACTAGGAAAATGTTCCCTGCAATTATCACTTTAAAGAAAGTCTTGTATCTCCCAACTGTTGACACTTATAAAAAAAGTGAGATAGGTTATTGTAGCTGGATAGTTTAGGAATAGCAACCTCCTTCAGAATTCTAAAACACTTTTTCATGTGGTCAGAAACAGATCTTTAAAAAGACTACTAAAACAGAAAACAGAGTTCCTCTCAGCAGTTTTGTAGCACAAGTTAAACCATCAATTTCTCCATCCTCATACTGAATTTGAAGAAAATGAAAGAGGTTTTTGTAGTACAGTATGTTAGGAATAAAATTCTGTTCCACTTTTTAGAAATAAGTTTCCAATCGCTCAGGAATCCCCTTGGAAGTTGACTGCTAAAAGCAAGGAGACATAGTTCCTCCATTTTAGGGTTTCATCCTTATGCTTGTCTTCAAATCCTTATGCTGACCAAACTAGCCCCTTTAATCATATAACACATGTTGAATTATTCATAGAAACTTTCTCTTACACTTGTGCCAAAACTAAACTCCTTGAAGTTGCCTAAAGAAAGTCAAACTAGATGCACTATGAAATAACTATTATTTTTGTAGCACAAGGCTTAATTCTTGCATATATCCTTCATTCCTTGAGTTTTTCTTTACTTAGGCGCTAAAAATATTCAAATGATCTCCTTAAATTTCTTCAGAAACATCCTTCTCCAAAAATAGCCCCTTCATTCCTTTGAATATTAACCAAAAGAACAAAACTACACTTACAGTAGTTTCATAGCGTGCTACGAAACTACTGTGCATGTTGAGTCATCAACATCTCCTAGATCATAATGAATTTGAAGAACCTAAAAGAGGTTTTTGTAGATAGGTATGCTAGGAAGAAAAAATTCTTTTAGTTTTCCAAAATATGCTTTCAGTTGCTCAAGAGACCCCTTGGAAGTTTACTACTCAAAACAATGTTTCTGCTGAAAAAGGCTGCTTCAGTGATTTCGTAATGCAAAATAGGGGTTTTACACTATCTACGCTATGAAAATGTGGATTCATAGCTAATTTCAAAATTTCTTCAAATGAATTGAGATATGACTTCTAAAAACAACATGAGACTTCCAAGGTTGTCAAACTTTGTTTGGAAATGAAATATGACCTTAAAGACTTCTAACCCTATGACCTAACCCTTTAAGCATGAAATGACCTAGAGACCCTTTAAAACCATGACTAGAAGAAGGATTTGGAAATGAGAATGAAACTATTGAGACTCTAATCCTATCACTTATCCCTTTAAGCATGCGATGACTCAAAACTTATTATAATACCATGACTAGAGAGAAGGCAAGCTTTCCAAAGTTTAAAAAAAAAAAATTAGGGTGATAACACACCTCATCCCTATCTAGCTCTGTATCTTCTTCTTCTTGTTTTTCCTACCCCTCACTGACAAAAGGACTAACATCGTAGGTGAGGGTTTTGATGTCATCCTCTGCTGGTAAGTCTCTGAAGACTGACCATGTTATAGGGATCTTGAGGTGCTGGGGGGCATCTTCAATGAGGATCTTGATCAACCCATGGTGAGCCAATTATTGGGAATTCCCTTCCTTTACTTTGTTGTTGGATTCTATGAGTGATTGCATCAAGAAATAGGGTATGCTGAGTCTTTGGTGAACTAGTCTTTCTACCCAAAATCTTTTTTCTTCAAGCATCCTAAAATGGTAGCCATAAAAAACACTGTATCTATGGAATGGAAGTTGAGGTGACATGGTACGGTGAATGAGGTCGATGGTAATGAATGAGGGTGGTGGATGACATAGAGGAGATGAGATGGAATGGAGCTATTGGGGGCCCACTATGGGGGTAAGAAGTGTACGGGGTTTTCATCAAGCTTGAACCCCCCCACAACAATATCAGGCAGTAGATCTCAGTCAAACACCTTGACATCATGGTCAACTACGGGGGTTGAGCCTGAGTTATAACTCGTGCTTGTTGCTCCCCCGCATAGCACTTTATCTACCTCTCGAACCCACGCTTGCCTAAATCTTGTGCTATTTCTCGAACTTTAATATGGCTCAGGGCCCCACCTTACATCAGATTTGAATGCCATAAAAAATAAATCATTGTTTTCAGACTCTTGCATTCTCTTTTGATTTTTAAAAGGAATTTCCTTTTTTCCACCTGACTGTTTGCTTTGTTGAAGGTGGCCAAGTTAACTTGTGACCTTTTCACTTATAAACCAACTACCTCATAACCCTTACAACTTTTGATCAAATGATGCATATGAGTAAGTGAGCAGGATACTTACCTGTGGTCTCGATGCCATGCTATAGTTGTCGA
The DNA here is from genome assembly GCA_000404065.3 of Pinus taeda. Classification (NCBI taxonomy): domain Eukaryota; kingdom Viridiplantae; phylum Streptophyta; class Pinopsida; order Pinales; family Pinaceae; genus Pinus; species Pinus taeda. The sequence continues at coordinate 54,246 of APFE030600185.1, read as the reverse complement.
AGATCAAAGGTGCTGCGTTGTTTATTTGCTGCATTGTCGTTCCTCTTCCTCCTCTATTGTCTATTGTCTGTTGTCTGATATCTGTTGTCTATTGTCCGTAGCTCCTAGATCATCCTAGCGAAGACCTATAGCTCATGATTGATATTTTGTGGGATCAACTACTACAGGACTTAACCAACCTACCATTCACCCTCGGTTTGCTCCCTGTAGGTTTTTAGGGGATCCTGTAGAAAACACAGTCTTCACCTAAATAGAAGCAATCAAGTGAAAAAAATGATGGAATTGATGGAGAGATGCATGGTAAGGAGTGGAGGAGATGAATATATGTGAGGTAGGGTTCCCTTTGGATCCTCTCTTTGCTCCTTGATTGTATTTCTTGCCCACTATAAATAATATATAATATTAATAAATTAAATATATATATATATATATTATATATATATATATATAGATATAGTTTGAAAAACACCTAGGCTACCTCAGAGAGGTTTTCACCCTAGATGTTTGCCTTGGCCGCCTCATGGAAAGTTTTAACCCAGGGATCTTCTTATTCTTCTTTCTATTTTTTCTCATCCTTGGGCCACCTCACGAGTTTTTCAACCGAAATATGGGACTCAAGCGCCTCATGGAGCTTTTCACCTGAGTCCTTATTCTTTTTTCTTTTCTTTTTTCAGTGACCTGATGAGGGAGGAGCTGGAACTTATTCCACCATCATCATTGTTTTATTGATATTGTCAATGAACTCTTTCTTTGATAAAGGCCTCTTGTACATTTTCAATCGGTGTCCCTTAACAAGCAGTGGAATGGCTTCTTCATCTATAATTCTGATTTGCACTGAACCATTATCATGGCATCTTTCCACCACATAAGGTCCAAGCCATCCTATCCTTAGCTTGCACTTGAAGTCTTTATACCTAGAATCATATAAAAATGCCCAATCACCCTCTTGAAATTGCTTTTCCTTAATATGTTTATCATGCTAGATCTTCCTTTAAAGTTGAACTATCTTTGTATGTAGGAGGGTCTGCATTCTAAATTCGTCCAGGCCATTCAAATGGAACAATATTTCCTTCTATGCATGAATGAGATCCAAATCTAGTTGGGCTGCCATCCTCAATGTGTTATATTCAAACTCAATGGACAGCAAAGCCTTTTTCCCATAGACCAGCTCATAGGGTGTAAATCTAGTGGTGGTCTTCCATGTTGTATTATAGGTCCAGGTGGCCCCAACTAGTCTCTCTGCCCAATCCTTCCTATTGTTTCTTACTACCTTGGTTAAGATGCTCTTCAGTGCCCTGTTGGTCACCTCCAGTTGCCCATTAGCTTGTGGATAAGAAGGAGTGGAGGTCCTATGCTTGAGTTTGTGATGGATGAGCAGTTTTTCAACCATGTTGGAGGTAAACTGGTTGCCTTGGTCTATGACTAGCTCTCTAGGGTACCCAAACTTGTAGAATACATTCTCCCTTAGGAACTCAGCCACCTTCTCTTATGTTGCTGCCTTAATCACCTTGGTTTCAGCTCGCTTTGTCAAATAATCAATGCACACAATAATGTATTCTTTTGCTTTGAAGGAGGGTTGATAGGCCCAATGAAGTCCATGCCCCACTTGTCAAATGGCTCAAAAGTCACTTAAGATTGTAGGGGCATTTCATCTCTTGGAGTAGGCTTTCCCATCCTCTGGAAACGATCACACTGACTAATGTACTTTTTCACATTCTGATGAAGAGTGGCCTAATAATAGCTTACTTGTTGGGCATGGAATCCACACAAGGAATTTTTTGGGGCTCAAAGCTCATGTTTTGACCCGATATTGTTGTAAAGACTCCGTGAATTGCGAGCGGGGAGCGCGAAATGTATGATAGAGTTAGAGGGTTTTCCGCCCTAGTTTTGTAATGTAATGTCAGCCTACCCATGGTTCGCGGACCATGGGATTGTATAAATAAAGTGAGGCTCTATGTGTAAAAGATAATGAATAGAAATAAGGAAGCAAGAAAAAGAATAGAGTCGAAGTAGCTAAGTGTGTCTTGGGTCATAGAGTAGGAGCAGGCTCTGCAGCTGAGTGCGCAGAGGCCTAGTAGTCCATAGCTGAGTGTTGTTGGTTGATAACAGGGGTCTTCTAAAACTCCCAATTACCCCACATTAATCATCAACCCAGGAAATTTCTTTTATTTGAAGAGTGTACACAATATGTGCATGCTATGAATTCAAAGAGTAATGTTTCTAAAAATGAAGGATAGACCTTTGATACAAGAGTAAACGAATTCATCTTATAAACTCAAATTGCAATCATTAAAGGAAATATGACATCTAAGATTGAAGACTCAAACCTCTGCTGAAATCATAATCAAATATCACACAAGCAATTCAATTAACAATAACATCAGCTGAGAGCACAGTAGCAATAACTCATCTCTTCTTAGTTGATTCAATCTAAATCATACTTAATCTCTACAAAGCAATCCAAATGGAAATCATATCAATCTAAGAGTTCAATAGCAATAACCAAACTCTTTACAGTTGATTAAATCAATCCAAATAATTACTAAGTAACTTAATCTGCAATGAATGTAAATTGAATCAAACGACAGTGTTGTAGATCATATAAAGCAACGATATCACTTCAATACAGGAAAATAGTAAAAAGCACATAAGATGAGAAAATCAACAAATTAATCAAACTCGTGGAAATAAGAAATATATAATATAGAGAAGAAGTTTAATCCACTAGAGGCCAGGCCCTAGCTGCCAGCAAATGCTGCTGAGCTACTTCAGATAAGGCAAATGAACAACAACCTCAAATTATATATTAATCATTGAACTTGAGTAACATTACAATATGATCGTGTTCTCTTGGCAGCACGAGTCTGTAAATTAAAATTACAATTTGAAATAACAAGGATTCCTCCCCTTTCTTCCTACAATCGTCTTCTTTTATAATCAGAAAGGGTAAAAGATAAATGTGATCCCTCGGGATCTCTCGATCCTGAGGGATTCGCAACTAATTGCTAACTTCAGACACCCTTCCTTTTTCGCGCTGATCCTCCTGATTCACCCTCAGCCTTGTCTACAACTGATGCATTCCACCCTCCGTTTTTTGGTTTATGTTGCTCCATCGTTAGGGAACAACAACTGTTCCTTTTGTCATTTTTCTGCATAAAGAGGGGTAAAAGTCAATTACTATGGCTAAATCTTAACTGCAAGCAGTTCATCCATTTCTTATCATAATAAATCAATATACTAACGCATTAATATATGAAAAAGATAAGAAACAAGGAAAAAGGTAGTGAAATTAATGGTAAATACATACCCATTTTGTGACTGAACATACTCCCCTGTTGACCCTATTTCATGTCCTCATGAAAAGTAAGTAATTTTGATGCAGTGCAATTAAAGAGTAGGCTGGATAAGGAACATCAAAAATTGGTCTAAAACCATGATGTTGAGCCAAGAGTACAAAGGCGAGCCCTTCCTTTCCTTCAGGCAATTTGTAGATAGCCTGATAAGCTTCAGGAGGATACCAAATGACGGGGCTACAAAATTGACAACCTAACCAATAAGGTCCTTCTCTCAAAATAAGGTTGCTATAGGTGACAAAATGGGCTGCAACTAATTTTGAAATTCCTGTAATTAAATGGCTCCCTATCTTGCACACTACTAGTGGAGATCATCCACCTGAGCTTGGATGCAGCCAGAGAGCTTTCTTGAATGGAGTGAAAATATGATACTCCACTCTGTACAATCTCCTTATGAATAGGCCCCAAAATTTTAATCACCCCTTCCCTTGTCATCAGACTCTTATGCTTGGCAAGCATTTGCAAAGGGTGCTTGGGTTCACTTCTTACCCGGAGATCCAATCCATGCTCTTGTCGTTGGAATGCATTATGAGCTTTAAACCATTTAAGTTTGTTAACTGCAAATGAGATAAAGGCCTAGAATTGAACATCTCCCACAAAAGGGTTAGGTTTCTTTTCCACCTTGTTCTCTAATACAAAATTGTGCAAGTAAAATTCATAAAGAAGTCTTTGAACCTTTACACAATGCTATTTGCAGCAATTTATAAAATCTTCAACTGTTTTTAATTTAATTGGTTTTCCAGCTCTCATAGCTTTAATTTTCAACAGCAAGTATCATTCTAATAAAAACAAGGCATAATTAGTAGCAGGAGACCTGCATGCTAAAACATATGTATATAATGAGAAGATGGTATCTATTAGACCTATGACCTTATCTAGTTTGAGCTTGATTCTCTTTATTTTCTCTTCTGCTTTTTTTTATCTATCGAAATTCTCGCTCTTTGTTGCATTCATTTCCTGAAGCTGTCTCTGTAGCTCTTGATATCTCTACTGGGAAATGGTTTCTTGTTCAAGTCGTTCTGATGTGAATTGAGCTTGTGCTAATTCTTCCTAAAGATTTAATATAATGGGGTCATTGTGTGTCATGACATATTTGGCTTGTAAGCTTGTTTGAGTGCTTATGCTATGAGAAAGAATGTTTTCTGTCTGAGTTTCTTTATTATGGGAGGTCCAAACCTCCATCTGAGTAGCCATGCTACAAGAGGGTACATTCTTTGTCTAAATAGCTACGTCTACTAGAATTGAATGTTGTTCCTCTTGAGTGATAAATGGTTGAGTAAGTATGCGCTCGGTTTGGGTCTCTGTAGCCCTACCTTCATATAACTCTAGTTGTACAGCTGCATTTACTATCTTCGAGGTATTGTCTAGAACCTTTCCCATTGTGATTTCCCTTATTTTGCTTTTGAGCCTTTTTACTGTTTTGTGAAGCTCCTGCTGTTCTTTTCTTAGCTTTTTCAATTTGACTCTATACCTTTTCATAGGAGGGACTGTTCTGCTGATAGTCTCGTTAATGGCTTCTACTTCTAAAGAGCCTAGTTGCTCACCCTGGCTCTGTTCTAATAAGATCGTGTCTCCAGACTGATTATCATCTTCCCGAATTATTTCTATCTCGACTTCTTCTTCTTGGCCCATGTTTTATGTGCTTAGGCCTACCTGGTTGTTTCCTACTGGGATCATGTCACCAAATTGGTTCTCTACTTCTTGAATGGCCTCTGCATCTGTTTCCACTTTGTGGCTTACAACTTTTGAGGGAGATAGAATTATGATATGGCCAGAATTCCCAGGAGATTGGGTTTCTCCTGAGTTGAGATTGAGCAGTCCTTCAAGTTGCATGTAAAGATTCATGTTGGCCTGGACCTGGGCCATCTCAAAATTGTCCAACAAATCGCCTTGTGGACTCATATTTGGTGTTGAGGGAAGTCCCAATTCATTTCTCTGTTCATCTCTAGAATGCCCTGTTCCTTCCTCAGGTTCTGATTCAGGGTTATCGTGTCCTTCTAACTCTAGCTGCAAGTATTGTTCACTTTTTGGGCTGGATAATTCTATAGGTTGACTAGCACTACCTTAGGGATTTTCAGACGCTCCTTGTTTTGACCTCAACCTTGTGGATCATCTGCGCTTGTGAGGTATGTTCACTGAAAGGGCAATCCTCTTTATTTTTGGCACAAGGTTAGGTGTTGGCAGGGCTATACCTCCTTTGAGGGATAATATTAGATCATCCCAGGTTGATTATAGCTGGGCAAGGCTATAGCTAACTATTAACTTGATCAAACAATGATGGCTTACCACTGTTTCTATGTGCTGGGACCATCTCAGCCTCTTGGCAGTGTCATGCAGCAATGAATTCAACAATGCAGGTCAATTAACAGAGTATTTTCATTTTAGAACTACTAAAATTTTGAGTTGTCATAGCCTTACCACATCTTTACGCTCATTGCAGGTAATGTAGTTCTGGACGATTCGTGCCAATTCTCCCCATGGATCTCTAAGAGAAGATAGCCGAACGCCTTTGCCCTTCTTAATTAGCTCCTTCGCTTCATCCCTAAAAGCCTCGATAGCATCTTGTAGCTTCAATCGCTTCCCAACCCATACTGGTCCTTCTGTCAGCAACCCGGATACTTCTGTTATCACAGCGTCTCATACAGTGATTTGCTTGCCTCTTACCACAGATTGTCCATTTTGTATATTCCATAAAAATTTGATAGCAATTTCCTCATTGGGTGGTTGAAATCTCGTAAAGTATGCTATCCATCTTGCACAAGCCATAATTTCCCTCACTTCATCAGAGATAGCCAATATTAACAGTTCTCGACACACTTTTCTTCCTCCCATGATGCTTGAATTCTACAAACAATTAGTGTAGCGAAGATAACACAACAACGAATAGAGCCAAGAGATGGATTAACAAATGGTTCTAATGGATCTGTCAGGTGATACTTTATAAGCATAAATACCATTATCAAGGAATGTTATAATGCCACATGCTCTATGATCATGGGATGTCGTATTATTCTGCAAAATCAAATGAAAATATGATAGCGCATGCGTAAGTATACTAGAGGTCCTCGCCCGCTTTAAAATAATAGGTCACCTACAACCGAATGAATGAAAAGAAAGCGCACTAGCGGCAAAGTACAGGGGTGATGTATTGAGTAATGAAAGTAGCAAGGTAGGCATATTAATGAAAGGATCATAAAGAATATTGGAGTGATGAAAGCAAGGCATGTAATGAGAATTATCCATAAGTGATAAGATGTCATGAGGTGATGCGATAAAGAAAAAGGATAGTCATATGCAAGAAAAGTGCTTTACTGCCTTTATTCCACTTAACTGTTGTGATTGATTAAAAACATTAATGCATGAAAAAAAGGTTCACTATAAATTAGGAGCATAATCTCTTTGTAGAAAGATGAAAACATAAGAAGAGGGCATTATAATAATTATTGATGTAAAATAAAACTCCAATACCATTAGGAGAGCTTCTGTTTCCTGTAGGTGTTTATAGCCTCGACAGAGTTGCTTTCTAAGCCTTTGGAACCATACTCCTCTATGTATAATTGGGGAAGTGCATTATGATATCTAGAGTAGAGACCAATGTGCTGGCATGGTAACCAGATGAACACATTGCCATTCACTGGGAAGTAGCGAAAGGTGTTGAGCTCGGCTCGTAATGAGACCTCCTATTCCAAGGAATTTATTTCTTGATGCATCCATTCGATCATATCCCTGGTGTGGTGGCCATAGTGGGAATGCCACTTCGCTGCTTCCTTATGATCATGGTAGGCTGGCTCGTGATGAGACCCCCTATCCTCCATCTGTGGAAAAAAAGAAATCATACAATTGTTAGCGAATATATATATAATTTTTTTTTTTTTTTTTTTTTTTTTTTTTTTTTTTTTTTTTTTTTTTATACTTCCCATTTATATATAGAGGGTGGCTCAACACTCCTTAAGAGTAGGGATGGTAGAATAAGTTTAAACATATCAATAGAAAAAAAATATCCCCATAATATTATTGATAATAAACAGATAGAGTTATACGGGACAGGGGAGAACCAGCATGGTACAGATAATCAATCAGTTTAATTTATAGTGGAAATGAGGACAGTGAAGTGATATAGATAATTGTGTCCTTTCTTTTTTCAATCAATACAAAGAAATCTTGTTAAAGATGATAATATTCAAGATATTTGTCTATTTCAGTAAACTCCATACTTGTTGTCCTTAAATATGTATTTGTATTTTTGTGCCATAAAGAGGATCATAGAGAGTGAACTGGGATGGTCTAGGGATGATTATGCAAGGAAAAGAAAAAGGGTGTTCTAAAAAATACTCAAAAGGTGTTGTTCTTTGAAGGGAACATCAAAAGAAAATCCCACACAAAAAGTGTTGTTCCTTATAGGGAATAGCAGTTGTTCCTTATAGGGAACAACAAACAAAGATACACTAAAAAAGTGTTGTTCCTTATAGAGAATAGTAGTTGTTCCCTGTAGGAAACAACAAAGAAAACACATGCAAAAAGGTGTTGTTCCCTGTATGGAATAGTAAGAGAATACACATGAAAATTGTTGTTCCTTACAGGGAACAACAGTTGTTCCCTGTAGGGAACAACAAAGAAAAATGCATGCAAAGAGTGTTGTTCCCTGTAGGGAATAGCAATTGTTCCCTATAAGGGATGACAAAGCAAAATAAACATGAGAATTGTTGTTTCCTATAGGGAAAAACAGTTTTTCCTTGTAGGGAATAGCAAAGGAAAAATGCTCCCGAAACGTGTTGTTCCCTATAGGGAACAACAAAGAAAAATACTCATGAAAAAGGTGTTGTTCCCTGTAGGGAACAACAAAGGAAAGTGCACTCGAAAAAATGTTGTTCCCTGTAGGGAACAAAAAAGGAAAATACACATGAAAGAGTGTTGTTCCCTCTAGGGAACAACAAAGAAAAATAGGAAAAAACAATAAACAATCTACTGTTCTAAGCAAATCCAATCAAATAGAAAGAAAACAGAAAAGCAAATTTATGTACATGTTTCAAAAACTAAATTCTTCACTGGACTGGTGCTGTCAAAGAGTTGCCCTCTTCAGAGAGAATTTGTATCGTAGAGTCTTCACGTATCTGTTGGCAAAAGGATTCCCTTGTAAGTGGTTTGTGATAGAGGCGTACTCGATGTCCATTCGCTTTAAAAGAGTAGCCAAACCCATCAATGGTGGCTAATGTAAGGGTGCCGTTATCATGCACCTCTTGTATCTCGTAGGGACCTAACCATCTAGTCTAGAGTTTGCTCGGGAAATCATGGAACTTAGAACCATACAAAAGTGCCCAATCACCTTCATGGAATATCTTTTTCTTGATGATGGCATCATGCCATTTTTCTCTTTTTTGTTGGATCAGTGCAGTGTGCTGAAGAGATGATAGTCAAATTTCATCCAATTCATTAATTTTATGTAGTCTGTTACCTGTGCTTTATTCAAATCCAACCCTACTTCTTGGGCTATCCTCTTGATGTAGTCTGTTACCTGTGCTTTATTCAAATCCAAGCCTACTTCTTGGGCTATCCTTAATGTCTGAATTTCAAATTCTATTGGGAAGATAGGTTCTTTTCCAAACACTAGCTGATATGGGGAGTATCCTGTGGTGTTCCTCCAAGTCGTGCGATATTCCCACGGGGCTTTTGGCAGTCGAGTAGCCAGTCACATCTATGTGAGGCAACTGTCTTTGTTAGTATGGCCTCAATTACCTCGTTGGTACTTTCTACCTGGCCGTTTGCCTGCGAGTGGCATGGAGATGTGATTCTGTGTAAGATGTGATGATTTTTTAATGTAGCAGCCATCTTATGGCCTACAAATTATGGCCCTCCATCCGTAATTATTTCTTTGGGCAAGCCATACCGCATGAAAATTTGGAAAATAAAATGGATTACTTTATCCTCTGTGGCCCTTGGTAATGCCTCTACCTCCACCCATTTAGTCCCATATTCCATTACGACCAGTACATATGTCTTTTGATTAGAGGATGGGTTTATTGGGCCAATGAAATCTAACACCCAACTTTCAAAAGGTTCGATGACTAACTGTGGATGCAGGGGCATCTCATTAGACTGGCCAAGGCATCCCATTCTTTGGCAGCTATCGCATGCCTGGAAAAATTTCTTGGTGTCCTTAAAAATGGTGGGCCAATAATAGCCCATATGCAAGACTTTATGTCAAGTTCTATGGTCTGCAAAGTGTCCATCGCAACGTCCATTGTGGCAGGCTTTTAAGATGTCGTAGATTTCATCTTTCTTGACACACCTACGGATATGCATATCTGCTCCTGTGTGAAAGAGATAGCCTCCAATCCAAGAGAACCGCGTGTTGTGTTGCACTATTAATTTTCTTTCTCTGGATGCCAGGTGCTTGGGTAATTTTCCCACTGCTAGGTAATTCGCGACATCAGCGTACCATGGTGTTTTCACAGTTACAACAAATAGGTGCTCATCGGGAAATTGGTCTTCTACTGCCACTGTGTCATTTGTTTTTGGCACATGTGAGAGGAAGTCTGCCACCAGATTTTCCTTCCCTAGTCAATCCTTGATTGTTATGTCGAATTCATGCAAAAGGATTAACCATCTTGTCGCTCTTCCATTCGTAATAGGTTTATTAGCTAACCACAGGGTATCCTGTTATATAATGTCTGAATTTGTTAATAACATAGATTACAACTAGAAACTCTTTCTTGGTCACAGCATAATTCAACTCAGCAGGAGTTAAATTTTTGTTGATGTAGTATATCGCATAAGGTTTCTTATCTTCCTCTTGGCCGATAACTTCTCTAATGGCCGTATCTGATGCATCAGATGAAATCTAAAATGGTAAATCCTAGTTTGGGCCCCATAGTACTAGGGTTGTTGATACTAGCCATTTTAATTCTTCAAAGGCAATGTCACATTTTTCAGTCCATATAAAATCAATATTTCTTGTTAAAGCATATAATGGTTCAGCAATTTTGGAGAAGTTCTTTATAAATATTCGATAATATCCATAAAATCCCAAAAAACTATGTACCTCAGTTTGAGTGCAAGGGGTAGGTATTAAGAGTATTATCTAAATTTTTGTCGGATCTACCTAAATTCCAGCTGCAGAGATGTAATGACCCAAGATGAGGCCCTCAGTCATCATCATGTGGCATTTCTCATGGCTTAAGTAGAGCCTGGTAGCAATGCATCTTTGCAATACTTTCTCCAGCGTCTATAATTCTAGCTCAAAGTCATCTCCATAGGGTGTAAAATCGTTCATGTACACCTCGAGTCCCTCATTTATCAAATATGAAAAAATGCTGAGTATGGCTCTGTATAATGTGGCAGGTGCATTGCACAATCTGAAAGGTAATATCCTATAAGCAAACCTTCCCCAAGGGTAGGTGAAGGTAGTCTTATCTTGGTCTTCAGGGCAATTTGGATTTGGTTGTAGCCACTGAAGCCGCCTAATAAAGAGAATAATTTTTTACTTGCCAATGTGTCTAGCACCTAATCAATGAACAGCAGGGGAAAATGATATTTTTGTGTTGCTTTATTAAGCTCTCTATAGTCGACACATATATGCCACTTCCCATTCTTTTTAGGAACCACAACTAATGGAGAAACCCATTTGCAATTAGATATAAGATAGATGAAATTTACATCTAACAGTTTCTATAGTTCAGCTTTAACAACATCCTTTAGGTGAGGGTTTAATCTTTGTTGAGGTTGTCGAATGGGCCTCGCATCTTTCTCAGTATAGATGTGGTGCATACATAATTTGGGGTCAATCCCTTTCATATCGGGGTAATCCCGAGTGAAAGCCTCCTTATATTTTCTAAGGAGTTGAATAAGCCTCTGCTACTAGTCATCAATAAGGTTTTTGTTAATGTTTAGGACTTTCCCTGGCTCAATTTCAATGGGTTTGTTGTTATAAACAGTTGTTGTTGGTATTGTTTGGTCACTGATATCTTTTAAAGGATCTTCTTCAATTTCGTTATCCAGGGCTGCTTCAATCATGTGACATTTTAGATTAGATACGACAGCTGGTTGGTTAATGTAAGTATTAATAATGTCATCTTCTGTTTTATTCTTAAATTCAAGAGCATCTGCTACAGTTAGTGGTGATCGAATATTTTCAGTTAAATATGTTACAGATTTTTTCCTAGTTTTCACTATAGTTAAGCTTGGCTGAGTTGGAGGATATAAAGCTAGGTTCTTCACATTGCTTCCTCTTGCTATAGTCATACTACCTATTTGACAACTTATGTAAGCATTTGCAGTCATTAGCCAAGGTCTTCCTAATATTAGAGGATGTCCATCTAGCCAATTTCTAGGGTTAATAATCAAGAAATCTAGTGGGTATTCCCAAGAATCTACAGACACCATTACATCTTGTAATGTCCCTTCTGGTTTGACAACTGATCGGTCAGCAAGTTCCAGGAAGGTCGTAGTTGGATCTAAGGTTTTGATGCTAAGTCTTTGACATGTTGTTGTTGTGAGAATATTAATGGTTTCCCCTAGATCGACTAATTCATTAGGGAAGGAGCATCCATTTATTTGTACTATGAATTTAAGGTTTCCTGGGTCCTCAAATTTCACCGGTGTTTCTTTGCCTGATTATAAATCAGACAAAGTTTTGACTACGTGGATAGTTGGTGTTGCTTTTATTTTCCTCGTAGGCTTCTTGGTACACAATTCCTTAATGGTTTTTGCATAGATTGGAATGTCCTGAATATCCTGGAGGAGGGGTATTTTTACACAAAGATTTTTTAATCTCCCAGGAGATAGAAATCGCGATATTGGATTGGGTGAGGTATAATCAATATTTCTAGGAATGGTGGCGAAGAGGTAATGGTTTGATCATGACTTTTCTATTTAACTGTATTCTCCATTTGAGGTGTTTTTCCTATAGGTAGTGGTTCTTCTATTTGTATATTTTTATCTTCCTCTGACTCAATTATTCCTCCAGACCTCAATTTGAGTTCATTACACTCTCTCAACTCGATTTCTGGATCTAGCCCTTCAAGAATTTGTACCGACTGGACTGGTCTATTGTTGGGATTCGGGTTGGGCTGGGCTGGGAGTTGTGGGCGTAAGTTGGATTGAGGATTCTATTGTAATGTGTAAGGTGTTGTTAGCGTAGGTTGAAGCAGGGGGATTGTTACTGCTAGCTGGTTCATAGGTCTTTTCCAGTTAGACTACCAGTTTTGGTTTTGTGAAGTGGAGGGTGGCCATTGAGATGGATATGGGTTTCTCTACCAGAATGGTGGAAAGTACGAGGAATTTGGCCAACTATTGTTTGGACTTGATTGATTGGACCCAGGTGCATAGAAAATGCTTGTGGCGACCAATTAGGAAAAGGTGGTTGATTCTACCATGTAGCTCCTGTGCATTGTTGAGAATTATATTGTGAGGGTTGAAAGAATGAAGATGGGTCGGGAGGCATACCTGTTTGTCGTGCTTGCCATTGGCGATGCTGATTTAACAAGTAGACTAGTTCCGTTTCTTCCTCTGCCTCTTTCAAGATGGCTTTTAATCCTGGGAGTGATGCGCAATCTTCTATTGCATGTTCTTTGGTGCATATGGCACAGTTTTGTACCCTATCCAATGGACATTCTTTATGACTATGTTTCTTCCTGCATCAAGGGCAAAAGCAAGCCAGGTTCTGTTCTGCTTTGGCCTGCTTCTGCTTGGCTTGCATGATGTCTAATTTTGTTGTCAAAGTTCCCAGGATATCTGTTTTGAAATCTTCCACCAGGTTGCCAATTTCAGTACGAGTAATGCTTCCGCCAGAGATTTTTCTATCCCTGGTCACCATATCTTGTTTAGCTGGTTTTAATCTTGTACTTCCCCTCGAGCACCTGATACACAAATTAATAATATTAGCACAGTCTTCTTGATAGATATCACCTTTACCCATAATATTTAATGTCTCTATCCATTGGTCTTTCATCCCCTTAATCAATGTGGTTTTTAGCACATTATTAGGAAAAGACAGATTTGCATAGGGAGACCTCTGGAGGTTATATTGGAAATGCTCCACATACTCTTCCAGCATTTCACTAGGTCTTGCTACCATTTGGAATATCTCATCTTTTAGTTCCCTAGATCTACAATAATCCTGATATTTTTTAAGGAAAACAGTTTTCATTTGGTCCCAATTATTTATGGTGCCCTGACCTAGTCCTATAAACCAACACAAGGTTGCTCCCTTTAATGTGGAGGGGAACAACTTCAGTTTTTGGGGATCGGTGGTGTAATCATAACCCCGACATAGGACATCAAATTCAAACAGAAACACATCAGGATCTTCTGACGTGAGTCCATCAAAAGGTGGGAATATTTTGTAGAGGGATAGCTTTCATGGGTGCGTTGATAGTTGTGTCAACAATAGGATACTATAATGTAGAGGTCTGGGGTGCTTGTGGATTATTGGTCATTTGATCAAAGATATGCCAGTACCCTTCTGGGATTTCTGGAGCTAGAGAGTTATTCCTCGGTTGTCTAGAAGAGGTAGGAATGATCTTAACAACACTCCCTTGATCTGGGACACTGGATTTCTTTTGTTCAATTACCACCTAAGGGGATCTCAGTTCCTCTATTTCCCCTGTTTTTCCTCCTCCTTCACAAATTTTGCAAGAATTCCCTTCTTGTGAGGGAATTGTTCGCAAATTTTCAATGTCTTGAAAACTCTGCTAAGTCCCTTCAGTTTTACTATGGACCTCAGCGTAGGCTACAGATGGTGAACCTGTGGCCCAAAGGGAGACAGTAGGTTGTTTGGAAGCAACGATTCGAGGACCTACCGATGGCTAAGATTTAGCTTTTCTTAAGATGTCATTGATAAAATTTGATCGTCCAAGGGTCACAGATCCCTTAGATTTTTCAGGTTTGGGATGTGGAATTATATTGTTTTCTGGTCTTTTCTTCTTAGTCATTCATGCAAAAATTCAAATGTTTATTTCTACCTTAAGTTGCTAGCAATTCTACCGGAAAGAAGGCGGGGGAGCAGGCATTTTACTTGCTCCTTACGCAGGTTCTTACCTTCCATTTTTAATACCTAGTTCTCTCTCAACAAACAAACATCAAACACCTACTTCACTTTTCTGTAATTATGTTGAAATCGGGTGGAGGAGCAAGCACTTTACTTGTTCATTACATAGGTTCTTACCTTTCGTTTTCAATACCCAATTCTTTCCCAACAGAAATTATCAGACATACATCACTCTTTGTAAGGTGGCAACACTCTCCTCGGCAACGGTACCAAAATACTAGCTGATAACAGGTGTCTTTTAAAACTCCTAATTAACCCACATTAATCATCAACCTAGGCAAGTCCTTTTATTTCAAGAGTGTATACGATATGTGCATGCTATGAATTCAAAGATTAATGTTTCTAAAAATGAAGGATAAACCTTTGATACAAGAGTAAATGGATGCATATAATAAACTCAAATTGCAATCATTAAAGGAAATATGACATCTAAGATTCAAGACTCAAACCTCTGCTAAAATCATAATCAAATTTTGCACAAGCAATTCAATTAACAATAACATTAGCCGAGAGCATAGTACCAATAACTCATCTCTTCTTAGTTGAATCAATCTGAATAATTATCTAAGTAACTTAATCTGCAATGAATGTAAACTGAATCAAACGACAGTGTTGTAGATCATATAAAGCAATGATATTACTTCAATACAGGAAAACAGTAAAAAGTGCATAAGATGAGAAAATTAAAAAATTAATCAAACTTGAAGAAATAAGAAAGATATAATACAGAGAAGTAGTTTAATCCACGAGAGGCCAGGCCCTAGCTGCCAGCAATGCTACTGAGCTACTTCGGATAAGGCTAATGAATAGTGTTAGTGTTGGTATCTTTATCCGTCCATCAGTGATCAAAATTCTCTTTAAGCATGCATTTTAGGTGTCCCATCCGATCACCTGCATTCCATTAGGTCATGGATCATCTGATGGTAGTTGTTCATTATCAAATTTCCCTCATGGTCTTTACTTGTTGGCCTATTTTCACAAGTTCAGGTCATTTACAAGCATACTTTGTCATTACATTTGCAAAAGCCATTTTTAGGGCTTTAGGTCTCCATTAGGTCTAAGGTTTGCCACCATAGTCATGTAAAAGCTCAATAATGGTCAGCAGCCACATGAGGAGGTCTAATAAGGTCTCAAGATCAAAATTTCAATGATGATACAGTCAATAAGTGATTTTTTTTCTCAAAACCCTGTTTTGAGGAAAAACAGAGTTTTTATTTTCTATGTATAAAATTTTCATGTAATTTTAATTTTCCTATATGTAATAAGTTTGGAGTTGTTGCCCTTGGTCACCTTGCCAACTCCAGCCACTGCAAGAAAAAAACACAAGCATCAATGCATCAGTTTGTCAAATGATTAAGAAAAGTCAATTTCAATGAAAAACAGAGTTCAAAACCAAAAGTGACTTTAACATTAGAAAAGTGGGTTTGAGATGAGTGAAAAAATAAAGTCATTCATATTTAAAGTGAAAAAGGTCCTCTTGGTCATTTCGTTGTGCAAATTTCTTCTTGGAGAAAAAAAATCGTGATTTGGGAGTGAAAGAGGCAAAAAACCCTATTTTCAAGGCAACTTGGCCTGGCGCTGCACATCAGAGGTAGTGCGTTGTGCATCAGGCAGGTGCTGTGCATTTAGAGGCAGAACTGCAATGTAAAATTGAACTAGTGCTGCACATGAAGAGGGCACTGCACATTGGGCCCAGTGCACTGCACATCAGTCCAGTTTGCTCCAAATCATCCCAAATCATGCCAAATTGCTCAACAAACCTAAAAAATTCTACATTTTCCCTCTACAAGTAAGTAATCGTCCTTCTAAGGTTGAATTCGAAGTCACATGGGTGTTTTTCATAAGTCTTGCATGTGAAGAATGAAACCCTCTTTTCTCTTCATTGTTTGCCATCCAACTGTGCAATTTTCATCCCACCTTCACAAAAACTTCATCAAACCCATTTTCACTCTTTATTTACCCTAATACACTTCATTCATCTCATTTTCTCATACCCCACTCCCCTAAAGTAAATATTTCCCTCACCAAACCCTAAATCCGTCACTAAACCCTAATCTCCCAAAATCATTCCCTTCACTCCCCAACTTCATCTCCCAAGAGTAAAATCTCTTCATACTCATCACCACTTTTCATCATACCTTCATCTCATCATTTTCCCTAAAACAAGCACAATGGCAAGAAACTGTGACTCAAGCTATGAGGAAGAAACACAAAGTGACAGTTCAGGAGACAGAAATGTATGGCCTAGGAGACCTCACAAGGGTGGGAAGATCATCAGAGAGGAGCCTATTAGTATTGTTGAACTTCTTGCTTGCCCTCTTGCCACTACTTGTTTTAGATACCAATCTTGCTTTGAGTTTTGTGAGCTAGTTGAGAGGGTTAAGTATCATCATGGATTGGCTAGACAATTTGTCATTAACATGGAGGATAACATGGTACAACTTGCTGGCATCAATTTCACTCTTTCACCAACCATTATTGCAGAAGAAACTAGGATGCTAGATGTGGGGGAAAGATGGAATAAGAGACAAAATATCAACAAACAGAACTATGAACCCTACATCAAAGCTAGATATCATAGCCAATTGGGCAGGGTGTTTCCTTTCAAGTTTTTGGAGGACCGGTATGTGCCACTAATGAAACTCATCATTAAATACTTCACATGTGAGGGAAGGTTCTCAAGACTCTATGCTTATCATATCAGGTTTCTTATGCATTTTACTAGGGTTAGAATGATGAGCATACCATACTTTGTTTGCAAAAACATAGAGAGGATGACTATAGTTGCAAAGAGGAAACCATACCCACAACAGCTCAATAGCATTTATCACTTTGCTGTCATCACAATTGTTGTTATGCATCATTTGAATCAGTTGGGTGTGCCATGGGAAACCTTCATTGCTCATGAGATCTTCAAGGGGCCTCAATTGATTTTAGAACCTCAAGAGGAATCTGGACCTTCCGGGCAACAAAGAGAGCATGAGAGAAAAACTAAAGAGGCTCACATTCCTATGTTTATAACATATGAGAAGGGGACAAGGAGGCTATTTGCAATTGCAAAACGAGTATTATCTCCACCAAGGGTGGAAGGGGTCTCATTCTCTTCACTAGACAACAGGCAAATGCTATCTTCACCCAGGGTGAAAGGGGCTTTGCCTTCTTCTTCAACAGAGCAGGTACAAGACAAAGGAAAATAACCATTGCATGATGAAGGGCCTTCTAAAGGCCAAGACAGAGATTTCATTTTGATAGAGGAAGAGGACACTGATTTGGGCTTCCAAAGCTCAAAACTCAAAGATGAGATCATCAAGGAGAAAGAAGCTGAGATCCAAAGCCTATCACTTGACCTTGAGAGGGCTAAATGGATCATTAATTACCTTGAGAAACAAAACAAGTAATTGGAGGATAAACAAACAATCATGGAGCTGCAAACCATCAGGGAAAACCGACAAATGGCGAAAAGAAGGAAAGTTAAGCTGACTTCATTAGAGCAAGAAATATAGGTTGACCAAGAATCATGGTTGGAAAGAGTGAATGTCCACCTTTAGAAGCTTCTTGACAAGGCTAATAAGGAGAAGAAAATATTGCGACACATGGCCTATCACTATTTGGCCCAGAACAAAATTTGTAAGGCAAGAATAAGAAGCTTAAAACCCAAGGTAGGGAGAGCCTTAAAGGCCAAAAAGGAGCAAGACAAACATAGAATCTTGGCTAAAGCTTCCTTGGCTCAAAAAAGTAGTTGATCAACTTGCCTCATGCCAATTTTGAAGAATTTTGGAGAACGTTTTGTCATTTTGAAATTTTTAATTGCAATACACAGGAATTTTCCTCTAATGCGCGGCGCCACTAGCGCTGCGCATTGATTTGGTAGAGAATTTTGAGGAATGGCTTAAATTTTTGGATTCCTCATGAAAAAATATGAAAACCCAGAAAATTTCATGAATTTTGGAGGAGATCTGGGTCACCTAAAGGGCAAAAGACACCTCAAAAATTCCCTTTCTGCCACTTTTTGGACCCACAGGAAGCAGTGTTGGGAGAACTGATTTTCGGAGGAGCAAATGGACACCACATTCAAGAATGCCACTTGTCCTAGAAAGTAGATAGATCGATCTTTCCAACAAGCCATATTGGAGCAAATTTGGTGAAGTGGAAGGCCTCCAAATTCAGCTGGGAATAGGCACTACGCATCAAGCAAATGGTGTTGTGCATCAGCCACAATTTCCTCAATTTTGCTCAAAACTCAAAATTTTTGCCTAGTTTTTCCTCAGTTTGACTTTTTCTCTCTCATGGTCAAACGCATGATGTAAATTTATGTAAATGAATGTAATTTGATGTAAAAATTATGAAAATTGACTCAAGGAGGTAGATACATCATGTATAGGTGGTTTTGAACTGAATGAATTAGTTTCCATAGTTTTAGAGGCAAGTTGTTCCACTGCTTATATTTTAGTTCCTAGTTTAGATCTTGTTGAAATAGCTCCTAGACTCATGGATTTGAACCCTAATGGCTAGCATGGGTGGTTTGAGGCTTATATCTTGTACTTTCTTAGTCATTTGTCAAGTTTGGACCCTTGTGGATGCATTGAGCTCTATTGTACATCACTTATGCAGTTTGGCAAGGAAATAAATCAGGGTTTTGCAGCATTTTGTGGGATTCTTGTGGTAATGTGAATTAGCATTGTGTTCTTCTCTATAATTTCAGTTGATTTATTTTTATGTGTGCCATTATCTCTCTCTTTCTACATAACTAAACGAATCAAGTTTGAAATGTTGAATTCATTGGTATTTCAGTGCTCTACCTTGGGGTTTATTTAGTTCTATATGTTTTCTATTATTTGAAGAGGACTCAAGACAATTGCATGCCCTCTCCAGCTCCTCACCAGTCTTTAGACTCACCATTTCACTCATTTAAAAGTGCTAAAACACTTGCCTACCTCGCCCCACAGAAACCTCTGCAAATCTATGTTCATTTCCCTGACCCAAAGATGCCTTCCTCTTCTGATCCAGCAACCCAACCATTAAATTCAATCAAATTCCTCTAAGCAAGAATACCTAGCCTAAAATTAGTTTTTATATCAGTCATCTCAAGCTTTCCTTGATAAATTTTCATTGAGATTGACAAGGAGAGAGCCCTCTCCTGACCTGGTAGGGCTAGCT
The DNA here is from genome assembly GCA_000404065.3 of Pinus taeda. Taxonomy (NCBI): domain Eukaryota; kingdom Viridiplantae; phylum Streptophyta; class Pinopsida; order Pinales; family Pinaceae; genus Pinus; species Pinus taeda. Next base: position 34,692 of record APFE030600185.1, on the reverse strand, counting down.
ACCAGGTTAATCGTGGTTTGATGTTACCCTAGACCTACCTTTCTGAGCCTGAGGTAGATTTAGGCCCTAACATAGTGGTGACCATACTGGGGAGGAAAATTTTATTTGTTTGTTAGTGTTCTTTGCTTTATAAACTATAGACAGAGCCTAAAGTTAGCTAGGTAGCCTTCGAACTGCTCTTGCTCTGCAAGTGCATAAGTAGATGAATGTTGCTTCAGTCAATCTCTGGTTTAGTTTTATAAACTGAACATCTGACTTGCAAATTGCCCCAATGCATTAATTAATTCTAGACTTTTGGATGATGAGTTTAGAATTCAGCAAGCTGACAAAATTGTAATTTCCATTTGATTTTTGGGAATAATTCAACACACTAGCTTCCAGACGATACACCAGAGCCAATCCTGATCCTGATCCTCCTCCTGTGTATGAAAACCCAAATCTCATTCCAAGAATTCTCCATCAAGAAAGTTCTATGATTCCTGTGTTTAGCTCTCATTCATGCCTGATTGTATTTGAATATCTTGAAGATCTCCCATTTGATGAACATTTTGATCTATCGTTGTTTGAAACTAAGTCTGAAAGTGCAGTTGGTGCTACTGTTCTAAATCCAGAGTTTGTGCAATATCTTGAAACTGAAAGAGAAAATAGATCAATTGATGCTTACATTCTAAATCTTCAAAATTCAATTGTGGCTATCAATATTCCCGAGTTCTTAGAATATGCATTTGCTACTCTTGGTTCATCCACTGTGGTGTCTAGTTCAGAAATTCCGACTAAGCCTCCTTTTATTCCCACCATTCCCGTGCAGCCCACTCTATCTGATCAGAGATCTGCGGTCTCTTCTCCCCCATCAACCCCTTCAACACCTCAAACATCAAAAATTTATTCATCCCCTTCGACACCTCATACACCCGTCACGTTGACTGCTATTGTTGTTCCCACTCCTCCTACATCCCCAAGGCCAGTTGTAAATTCACCTCGAGCAATGGCAGAAAAATATGCACCTCTTGTTTTGCCATAGAACTTGGATGCTATGCCAGCTGATTACCAAAGTAAAATCACATTGTTTGATGCTTCCCAAGGTGTCACAGCACAGCAGCATGTTGATAGGATGAGTGATTTCTTTGATCTCCACGAGATAGATGCAGAGAATGTGACTATGAGATTATTTGTGAAAACTTTTGGAGGTGAAGTGCGAAAGTGGTTCAGAGCATTGCCTACTAGAACTATCAATTCATTGGAAGCTTTTCATAGACAATTTCTAGATCATTGGGAGGTAAAGAAAAATCCACTCCAAATCCTTTCCGAATATGAAAACGTAAAGAGGAATGTTGGTGAAAGTGTCCAGGACTATTGTATTAGATTCAATACTATTTATAATGCCATTCCAGCTGATATCAAGCCACCTATGGGGTTGGCTTTGATCAAATTTCCTGATGGCTTTGATCCCGACATGGCATATAAATTGAGAGAAAGAGACTCAGCTACATTGGAGGACATGCAAAAAATTGTAGTAAGTGTTGAAGCAAATCTGCTAGCTAAGAGATCTAGGACAAAAACCGAGAAGAAGGTGACTATAAAGGACGAAGATTCTTCCTCAGATCATTTGTTCTGTAAGATTGAGAAGATGTTCGATAGATTCACCATTGCAGATAAGCCCAAGACACAGGTCAGAAATCCAAATTTTTGTGGTCAGCAGCAACCATAGTTTAGAATCAAACAGTGGGAGCAAAGAGCACAAGATCCATCAGCTCAACAGCAAGTCAAAATGCCATTATAGCAGAAATATGTTCATGGCACTAAATCAGAGGATGATGGGACTCCAATAGGGGAGGAGAATCACTTCTTTACACTAGATGGTTTGCCAATTTATATCACTGAAGATGAAGAGTACTCAGAAAGTCTAGCTGCACAAAAAGATGAAGATTTCATACTGGCAAAGGAAACAATCCTAGAAGAGGAATAAGATGAATATCAAAGAGGGTACATGAATGCATTGACAGTGCAGTAATGGAAATACTCACTCAGGAGTAGGGATGTACCTATCAATCCAATTCAGAAGTGGAAGGAAGCAACACCACCAAAGAATGATTCTTCAAATGTGAAGAAAAAGGGAAAGGAGCCAGCAGATCCTACTTCCAGCAAATTACAATCAGCAAATGAAAGGTCAAATCAGCCAAGTGCAACAAAGGAGAAGAATAAAAAGAAGGATGCTTCAGTCAAAGAGGTAGAGAAAACTACAACCTATAGCTTAGAAAATGAAATTGCTAAGTTTAAAGTGTCAATACCTTTGACTGAATTAATGAAGAATAGCAGATATAAAGGTCAAGTGGCAAAGATTTTGAATATAGATCCTTTGTCTGATATGGTAAATGTGGAAGATGACCAACCTGAACTTATCTTTGGTCCGTCATTAGAAGGCCAATCTGGGGATAGTGATGTAGCTCCTTTTTACATCAGCCTTAGATTGCATGATTATGTTTTGCACAACACCATGTTTGATTTGGGAGCGTCACATAACCTCATGCCAAAGGCAATTATGGAGAAATTGGGTTTGGACATCACTCACAAGTACCATGATCTTTATTCCTTTGATTCAAGTAGGGTAAGATGTATTGGTCTTATTAAATATTTGGTTGTGACTTTGGATCAGATTCCAGTGAAAAATGTTCTTATGGATGTAGTTGTGGCCAACATTCCCCCTAGATTTGGCATGCTTTTATCTAGGTCATGGGGTGCAAAACTCAAAGGGACATTGCATTTAGACTTCTCCTATGCCACTCTTCCTGTCTTTGGCCAGTTGAGAAAATTATATAGGGAGAAAAAGATGAAGTGTATGATCACGAACAAGGAGAAACGTATGAATCATCCAATTAATTATGTACATACAGATTTAGAGTCTCTTGTTCTTTTTTCTGACAGTGGTTTCAATGACGTAAATAGTCAATTAGTTGAAGTTGAAGATATACCGGAGATTGCAGAAAATTTCAGAGCTATACTTCATCAAGAGAGACAAACACTTGAAAGTACCACTGAACAGTCAACATCCCACTAGCAGCAAGAAATAGATGGACAACAGCCAAAGGTAGAAGAGCAGGCAGAATTCCAGCACTTGGAGGAAGAAGCCAATTTGTGGAGTATGGACTTTGATGGAGCAGTAGGTGAGGAAGGTGCCGAAATTGGTATTTGGATATGCAGCCCTGTTTTCCTACCAAATAAAGTCCCCAGTAATGTAAGAGTTTGCTCATACAAGTTGGCTTTTGATTGTTCTAATAATGAAGCAGAATATGAGGCTCTAATTACAGGCTTGAAAATCCTTAAGAAGTTGAATTCAAAGAGAATTTCAGTTTATGGTGCTCCGAATTAGTAATCAAGCAAGTCAAGGGTGAATACCAAGCCAAACATCCTCGAATGAGGGCCTATTGTAATGCAGTTTTAGATATTTTGAGGTTGTTTCTAGATTTTACCTTGACATGTGTTCCTCGTGCATAGAATGTTATTGCAGATTCCCTTGCTACAACAGCAAGTAACTTGAAGATTCCGATGAATTCAAACAATAAGTTTGAAATTCATGTGAAACATCACCCAGCTGTCCTTGATAATCTAAGATATTGGCAGGTGTTTCAGGATGACAAAGAGATTGAAGAATTTTTACAAAGTGAAGGTAAATATCAAAACACTTCTATAGATGGCGAGCAAGATGATAATGAACCAGACATGGAAGTAAATTAGATGGAAGTTTTGCAGCTAAAAGACAATGTCATCCCTAAAAGCCTTATACCTTTAGAGGAATTATTTGACCAAGATGATGTAGCCCAGAAGCCAAGTTTAATGCCGACTGAAAAGGAAGTTGAAGATGTGAATATCAGAACAGCAGAAAATCCAAAGATGGTGAAGTTGTTGAAGGCCTTATTCCCTCAGGTAAAGCCAAAGTACATTATTTTATTGTCTTCATTTACTGATGTATTTGGGTGGGACTATTCAGATTTGAAGGAGTACGATAAAAGCATAATTCAGCACATCATTCCAATCAAGCCAAACTAGAAGCCATTTCAACAAAAATTAAGAAGGATCAATCCAAAGTTGCTGCCATCAATAGAGAAGGAGGTGAACCAATTATACAAGGCTAGTTTTGGTGCCCATGCGGAAGAAGGCAGGTAAGATTAGATTATGCATTGATTTCAGAAATCTGAATAAGGTGTCTTTGAAAGATAATTATCTGTTACCAAAAATGGACCACATACTCCAAAGAGTGGTTGGGGCATCTCATATGTCACTGCTCGATGGGTATTCCGGCTACAATCAAATTTTGGTCCATGACGATGACAGGGACAAAATAGCATTCACCACTCCATGGGGGACTTTCCATTATGCCAAGATGCCATTTGGTTTAAAGAATGCTGGTGCAACTTTTTAGCAGGCTATGGATATCGCCTTTGCAAATGAGAAAGATGTATTTTTAGTAGTTTATCTTGATGATTTGACAGTTTTTTCCAATTTAGATGAGGAGCATCTTTACCATTTGAAGATTGTTTTTCAGCGGTGCAGAAAGTATGGCATATCTCTTAATCCCAAAAAGAGCTTGTTTTCCATGGATGAGGGCAAGCTTCTCCGTCACATCATATCCAAGGAGGGCATCCACATCAATCCTGCTTGAGTGGAAGCCATTCAGAAAATTGATTTTCCTCATAGTAAAAAGGAGATCCAAGCATTCAACGGTAAGATGAACTTCTTACATCATTTTGTGCCAAATCTAGTTGAACATCTAAGGGAGATTACAAACATGTTGAAAAAAGATAGTGTAGTGAAGTGGACCGAAGAAGCCATCAAGTCTTTCAATTTGGTAAAGTTGTCTCTTTCTTCATCTCCGATTTTGATCAGCCCAGATTATTCCCAAGATTTCATTTTATTTTCATTCACTTCAGAGCATACTATGGCAGTGGTTCTTATGCAGAAAAGGGACCAGCTCGAGAATCCAATTGCCTATTTCAGCAGGACAATAAGAGATGCAGCCTTAAAATATAATAGTATTGAGAAGCAAGCTCTTGCCTTGGTGAAAGCTTTGAAATATTTCCGAGTATATATTCTACATTCTCATATTCTTGCTTATGTCCCTAATGCAGCCATCAAAGATGTTTTGGTACATACAGATCTAGAAGGGAGACGAGGCAAATGGATCGCAGCCTTTAGAATATGACTTGGAGATAAAGCCAACAAAGCTCATCAAGGGATAGGGTCTAGAAAAACTGATGGTGGAGTCTAATTTGCATGCCTTGGACATCAACTTGATTGCTTCTATGTCTGAAGAAGATGAAGACATCTCACTCATTCAAGTATCTGAAATTTTTATCCATTCCCCTTGGTATTCAGATATTGTATATGTGCTCCAAAATCTTTCGCCGCCACCGAGGATGGATGAAAACAAAAGTAGAAATTTGAAATTAAGGGTTGATAAATTTTGTATTATGAATAATGCATTGTATTGGAAAGATCTTAGAGGTATGTTGCTGAATTGTTTGGTTGAGGATGAAGCAAAATAGGTCATGGATGATTTTCACAAGGGAGATTGTGGAGGTCACCTATTTTGGAAGATGACGGTAAATAAAATTTTGAGAGCAGGGTACTATTGGCCTACCCTCTTTGATAATGTTCACAAAACTGTTACAAGCTATCGTGAATGTCAAATTTTTTAGGGAAGGAGAAAATTACACCACTACCTCTCAAGCCAGTTGAAGTAAGTGCTCCATTTCAGCAGTGGGGCCTAGATTTTATTGGAGAGATTCACCCTACATCTTCAACTCAGCACAAGTGGATCTTAACAACAACGGATTATTTTACAAAATGGATTGAGGAAATCCCCACTCGGCAGGCCACAGATGCGATAATAATTCAGTTTCTCCAAAATAATATTTTGTCTCATTTTGGTTGTCCTAACAAGCTGATTACAAATAATGCAGCAGCTTTCAAATCTAAAAATATGATTGATTTTTGTAACAAATATCAAATTACCTTGGGGCATTCTACTGCAGACTATCCGCAAGGTAACAGATTGGCAGAATCTTCAAATAAATCATTGGTTAACATCATCAAAAAGCTATTGGAAACAAACAAAAAGAGCTGGCACAAGAAGCTAGTTAATGCACTATGGGTGGATAGAGTAAGTTAGAAGAAGTCAATTGGCATGTCTCTGTTTGAACTAGTATATGGTGTTGACACAATGTTCCCAAAATCTCTCGCAGTCCCGGATGTAAAACTTCTACAGGAAGATGGCAGCGAGGAGGATCATTTTCAGCGAAGAATAAACCAAATGATCCATTTACAGCAGACAAGAGAGGAGGTTTTTCAGAATACCTTCAGGCTGCAAGAAAGAATCAAGAAAATCTATGATTGGAAGGCAAAGTCAGATAAGTTTCAGATTGAAGACATAGTGCTAAAGTGGGATGCTAGAAACGAGGACAAAGGCAAGCACGGAAAGTTCGAGAATCTGTGGAAGGGACCATATAGAATTGCTGCATATCAAGGTCAAAATGCTTTTCTCCTCAAAGAAATGAATGGGGAAGATTGTCCAGGAGGGCCAGTCAATGGTCGGCTGTTGAAATGTTATTATCTTTGAGAAATTTTCTGTTGTCATAATTTGTCGCTGTACATACCATTTTATTTCCTTCATTGCAAGTTTGTACTGTTGTCATTCATTCAGTTTGGGGCCCAAAGTGAAGGCTATGAAACTGAAGGTCTGATGTTAGTTTTTGATTACTTAGTATGGGTTGTTTGAGTCAGTTTGAAATCAGTTTTTAGTCTTGTAATTGAGTCAATTTTGAGTCAAAGTGTCAGTTTTAGTTTGCTAAAGTTATTGACTCCATTTTTCCCAATGGAAGAGGCATTGTCTACTTTCCAGAGATGTGTAGTTCTTGGAACCTCCCAGGAGCTACCATCCCCATTGGAGCTAATGTTAGTGTCGGTATCTTCATCCCTCCATCAATGATCAAAATTCTCTTTTTGCATGCATTTTAGGTGTCCCATCCATTTAGCTGCATTCCATTAGGTCATGGATCATTTGATGGTAGTGGTTCATTATCAAATTTCCCTCATGGTCTTTACCTGTTGGCCTATTTTCACAAGTTCAGGTCATTTACAAGCATCTTTTGTCATTACATTTGCAAACGCCATTTTTAGGGTTTTAGGTCTCCATTAGGTTTAGGGTTTGCCACCATAGTCATGTAAAAGCTCAATAATGGTCAGTAGGCACATGAGGAGGTCTAATAAGGTCTCAAGATCAAAATTTCAATGATGATACACTCAATAAGTGATTTTCTTCTCAAAACTCTAATTTGAGGAAAAACAGATTTTTTATTTTCTATGTATAAAAATTTCATGTAATTTTAATTTTCTTATATGTAATAAGTTTAGAGTTGTTGCCCTTGGTCACCTTGCCAACTCCAGCCACTGCAAGAAAAAAACATAAGCATCAATGCATCAATTTGTCAAATGATTAAGAAAAGTAAATTTCAATGGAAAAATAGAGTTCAAAACCAAAAGTGACATTAACATTAGAAAAGTGGGTTTGAGATGAGTGAAAAATTAAAGTCATTCATATTTAAAGTGAAAAGGTCCTCTGGGCCATTTCATTGTGCAAATTTCTTCCTGGAGAACAAAAATCATTATTTGGGAGTGAAAGAGGCAAAAAACCCTGTTTTCAAGGCAACTTGTCCTAGCACTGCGCATCAGAGGCAGTGCACTGCGCATTAGGCAGGTGTTGTGCATTAGAGGCATAACTACAGTGTAAAATTGAACTGGTACTGCGGATGAGGAGGGCGCTGCGCATTGGGCCCACTGCGCTGCGCATCAGTCCAGTTTGCTCCAAATCATCCCAAATTGTACAAAATTGCTCAACAAACCTCAAAAATGCTACATTTTCCCTCTACAATTAAGTAATCATCCTTCTAAGGTTGAATTTGAAGTCACATGGGTGTTTTTCATAAGTCTTGCATGTGAAGAATGAAACCCTAGTTTCTCTTCATTGTTTGCCATCCAATTGTGCAATTTTCATCCCACCTTCACAAAAACTTCATCAAACCCATTTTCACTCTTTATTTACCCTAATACACTTCATTCATTTCATTTTCTCATACCCCACTCCCCTAAAGCAAATGTTTCCCTCACCAAACCCTAAATCCCTCACTAAACCCTAATCTCCCAAAATCATTCTCTTCACTCCCCAACTTCATCTACCAAGAGTAAAATATCTTCATATTCATCACCATTTTCCTCTTTCATAACCACCTGTCATCATACCTTCATCTCATCATTTTCCCTAAAACAAGCACGATGGCAAGAAGCAGTGACTCAAGCTATGAGGAAGAAACACAAAGTGACAGTTTAGGAGACAAAAATGTATGGCCTAGGAGACCTCACAAGGGTGGGAAGATCATCAGAGAGGAGCCTATTAGTATTGTTGAACTTCTTGCTTGCCCTCTTACCACTACTTGTTTCAGATACCAATCTTGCTTTGAGTTTTGTGAGCTAGTTGAGAGGCTTAAGTATCATCATGAATTGGCTAGACAATTTGTCATTAACATGGAGGACAACATGGTACAATTTGCTGGCATCAATTTCACTCTTTCACCAGCCATTATTGCAGAAGAAACTAGGATGCCAGATGTGGGGGAAAGAGGGAATAAGAGACAAAATATCAACAAATAGAACTATGAACCCTACATCAAAACTAGATATCATAGCCAACTGGGCAGGGTGTTTCCTTTCAAGTTTTTGGAGGACCGGTATGTGCCACTAATGAAACTCATCATTAAATACTTCACATGTGAGGGAAGGTTCTCAAGACTCTATGCTTATCATATCAGGTTGCTTATGAATTTTACTAGGGTTATAATGATGAGTATACCATACTTCATTTGCAAAAACATAGAGAGGATGACTATAATTGCGAAGAGGAAACCATACCCACAGTAGCTAAATAGCATTTATCACTTTGTTGTCATCAAAATTGTTGTTATGCATCAGCTAAATTAGTTGGGTGTGCCATGGGAAACCTTCATTGCCCATGAGATCTTCAAGGGGCCTCAAATGTTTTCAGAACCTCAAGAGGAATCTAGACCTTCCAGGCAACAAAGAGAGCATGAGAGCAAAACTAAAGAGGCTCACATTCCTGTGTTTATAACTTATGATAAGGGGACAAGGAGGCTATTTGCAACTACAAAACAAGTATTATCTCCACCAGGGGTGGAAGGGGTCTTGTTCTCTTCACCAGACAACAAGCAAATGCTATCATCACCCAAGTGAAAGGGGCTTTGCCTTCTTCTTCAGCAGAGATGTTACAGGACAAAGGAAAACAACAATTACATGATGAAGGGCCTTCTAAAGGCCAAGACAGGGATTTCATTTTGATAGAGGAAGAGGACACTAATTTGGGCTGCCAAAGCTCAAAAATCAAAGATGAGATCATCAAGGAGAAAGAAGCTGAGATCCAAAGCCTAGCAATTGACCTTGAGAGGGCTAAATGGATCATTAATTACCTTAAGCAGCAAAACAAGGAATTGGAGGATAAACAAACAATCATGGAGCTGCAAACCATCAGGGAAAACCAGCAAATGGTAAATAGCAGGAAAGTCAAGCTGAATTCACTGGAGCAAGAAATAGAGGCTAATTGAGAATCATGGTTGGAAAGAGTGAATGTCCACCTTGACAAGCTTATTGACAAGGCTAATAAGGAGAAGAAAATGTTGTGACACATGGCCTATCATTATTTGGCTCGGAACAAAATTTGTAAGGAAAGAATAAGAAGCCTAAAAGCCAAGTTAGGGAGAGCCTTAAAGGCCAAAAAGGAGCAAGATAAACTTAGAATCTTGGCTGAAGCTTCCTTGGTTCAGAAAAGTAGTTGATCAGCTTGCCTCATGCCAATTTTGAAGAAGTTTGGAAAACTTTTTGTCATTTTGAAATTTTTAATTGCAATACACAGGAATTTTCCTCTTGCGCATTGAGTTGGTAGGGAATTTTGAGGAATGGCTTACACTTTTAGATTCCTCATGAAAAAATATGAAAACCCAGAAAATTTCATGAATTTTGGAGGAGATTTGGGTCACCTAAAGGGCAAAAAACACCTCAAAAATGCCCTTTCTGCCACTTTTTGGACCCACAGGAAGCAGTGTTGGGAGAACTGATTTTTGGAGGGGCAAATGGACACCAAATTAAAAAATTCCACTTGTCCTAGAATGTAGATAGGTAGACCTTTCCAACAAGCCATCTTGGAGAAAATTTGGTTAAGGAGAAGGCATTCAAATTTATTTGGGAAAAGGCACTACGCATCAGGCAGATGGCACTGTGCATCAGGCACAATTTGCTGAAATTTGCTCAAAACTCAAAATTTTCGCCTAGTTTTTCGTCAGTTTGACTTTTTCTCTCTCATGGTAAAACTCATGATGTAAATTGATGTAAATGAATGTACTTTTGTGTAAAAATTATGAAAATTCACTCAAGGAGGTAGACACATCATGTATAGGTGGGTTTGAACTGAATGAATCAGTTTCCACAGTTTTAGAGACAAGCTGTTCCACTGCCTATTTTTCAGTTCCTAGTTTAGATATTGTTGAAAAAACTCCTAGACTCATGGATTCGACCCCTAATGGCTAGCATGGGTGGTTTGAGGCCTATATCTTGTACTTTATTAGTCATTTGTCAAGGTTAGACTCTTGTGGATGCATTGAGCTCTATTGTACATCACTTCTGTAGTTTGGCAAGGAAATAAACCAAGGTTTTGCAACATTTTGTGGAATTCTTGTGGTAATGTGAATTAGCATTGTGTTCTTCTCTGTAATTTTAGTTGATTTATGTTTATGTGTGCCATCATCTCTCTCTTTCTACATAACTAAATGAATCAAGTTTGAAAGGTGGAATTCATTGGTATTTCAGTGCTCTACCTTGGGGTTTATTTAGTTCTATATGTTTTCTACTATTTGAAGAGGAATCATGAAAATTGCATGCCCTCTCCAACTCCTCACTAGTCTTTAGAATCACCATTTCACTCATTTCAAAGTGCTAAAACACTTTCCTACCTAGCCCCACAAAAACCTCTACAAATCTGTGTTCATTTCCCGGACCCAAAGCTGCCTTCCTCATCTGATCTAGCAACCCAACCATTAAATTCAATCAAATTCCTCTGAGCAAGCATACCTAGCCTAACATTAGTTATTATATCAGTCATCTCAAGCTTTCCTTGATAAATTTTCATTGAGATTGACAAGGAGAGAGCCCTCTCTCGACCTGGTAGGGCTAGCTACCAGGTTAAGCGTGGTTTGATGTTACCCTAGACCTACCTTTCTCAACCTGAGGTAGATTTAGGCCCTAACAAACATCAACCTCAAATTATATATTAATCATTGAACTTGAGTAACATTACAATATGATCGCATTCTCTCGATAGCACAAGTCTGTAAATTAAAATTACAATTTGAAACAATAAGGATTCCTCCCCTTTCTTCCTACAATCTTATTCTTTTATAATCAGAAAGGGTAAAAGATAAATGCGATCCCTCAGGATCTCCCAATCTTGAGGGATTCACAACTAATTGCTAACTTCAAACACCCTTCCTTTTTCGTGCTATTCCTCCTGATTCGCCCTCGGCCTTGTTCGCAACCAACGCATTTCGCCCTCCGTTTGTTGGTTTATGTTGTTCCATCGTTAGGGAACAACAACTGTTCTTTTTGTCATTTTTCTGCATAAAGAGGGGTAAAATTGAGTTACTATGGCTAAATCTTAACTGCAAGTAATTCAGATGTTTCTTATCATAATCAATCAATATACTAACACATTAATATATGAAAAAGATAAGAAACAAGGAAAAAGGTAGTGAAATTAATGGTGAATACATACCCATTTCGTGACTCAACAAGTGCGTGGACCCTTGCAGTTGAGTGTGCAGGGCAGAGTTGAGTCTATAATCGAAGAAGAGATTAATAAAGAGAAGTTGTATCATACTTCTGTGCATTTGTTCTTGGGTTAATCCATGCTTGTTATAAATTACAAATGTATTGTTTATTTACCGTGCGCACCTGTATGAATGATTTACATTGCTAAGTATAACTTAACGCATACAAGTAGGTTAAGTTAATCAACTAACAGTGTAATACTAGTAAGGACTTGGGTAATAATAGCATTCAGCTCTCGAGTAGGGCTACACGAAGACAATAGCTCAGGCTACGAGGTATGGGAAAGTGCACATAGCGACGTGCGCGCAAAGTCGAACCGCAGACCACTTGAACTTATCAGACATCTCCAGGGTGTGGAAACCTGGTTCTAGCACTGTCCCATACTACTTCGAGTGAGACCTCAGTTCGTGCTCCATGGACTGTTGCTAAAAGGGCCAGTAGTACCAGGATTTGTTTGGCTAAATCACCTTTGAACCTAGGACAGGTCCCAACAAGCCAAAAGATGGTTCCGTTGCTGGGACTAGGATCTGCATAAGAGATGTCTGATGTCGTGTCACTGGAATCCGATAAAGAAAGAAATTGAAGGGTGGTTGGACAGAAAGATTCATGAGTTCGTGGTGCAGGAAAATAGGAATCTATGAGTATCGAAGGAACAGTGGTTAGAACACTACTTATATATGGAAATCCATGAAATTTTCTTTGCATCCTTTGCCTCTAAGTTGTACGAGTGGATCGCAAAGCTAGCAGACAATAAAAGAAGGTGTAGGCTCGACAAACCTATTTTGTGGACTCCAGAGTTGGTGCACAGACTAGAAGCATCAGGAGATAAGATCGCGTGTGCTGTGGACCATTGGCTCAATCGAATTATGGGAGGGTTTATCACCGAGTTTGTGGTAGATACGTTTATCAGATATAGCGAGGCGGAACAACACTTCCTCAAAGGACCGCAAGGTAAGTACAATAAATCTTTGAACACTTGGATTAAAATTCTACTGTGTGAAAAGCAGGTTATGCGAATAAATTGATGTTTGGGGCTACGCGAAGTGGGAGGATCTACAGAAACGAAGGTAGCAAAGAATTAGAAACTAGTCCCTTGATTTCACCTCCATGAGAAAGTGAGGAAGATCTCGCAAAAGTCTCACCGAGACGTGCGATCAGTTTCATAAGGCAGTGAATTCCGCGAATACCACCCCCACTTACACCACTTCCAGTTTCACCATCTTCACCCCCATCTTTGCCCACACCACCTCCGCCACCACCACAGTTCAATATGGCAAGCGCAATAAAGTTGTTGGTGTTCAAAGGAGTAGGGAATGAAGATTCAGACCAATTCTGGTTCATAGTAAAGGTTGTATGGGAAGCGCAAGGGGTCATGGATGATAATATAAAGAATGCAACACTGGTCAGCACCTTACAGGATCACGCACTGACATGGTACATTAAGCATTCCAATGACAATCCAAACGCAGGGATCGCGGATATCCAAGCCGTGCTAAACAGGGAATTTAGCGGGCCAAAATCAAAGACCCAATCGATTATTGGATTTAAGGAAATCACAATGCTTCCAAGCAAGACCCCCTGGGAGCTAGATCAGAGACTAAAGTGTATGATTCATGAAGCCAACATGACCTTGACGGATGAGCAACACCGCTCATGGTTTGTAGTGCCACTAAAGCCGCATCTAAGGAACGCATTGTCACAACAGAATTTGTCAACTCAGGCCGAGGCTCTGGAGATCACAATGAGATTGCATGAGACCCCGATATAAGATCCTAATTTAGGATTCCAACAGATCCATGCATAGTTGAAAAACTTGTGTCTTGAGATGCAGAGCTTGGAACAAGACAGGATAGCTCACCCAAAAGCGCGCGAGGAGGTATGGTGCATAAAGTGCAAAGGCCAAGGACATGACAAGTACCATTGTCTAGTCTTCGTGAACTACCTAGCGGGAGGAAGGCCAATGCCATTGAGACTAGAGGCAAAAGCAGGGCTGAGCACGACATCTACAATATGGTGTGTGATTTGTCAGATAGGAGGGAAGCATGCTACAGATAACTGTCACCTATTACAGAAGTATACGCAGATGTCCCAATAGTTGTTTTATAATTTCTGTAGGTCAGTAGGCCATGATGAGTGTACCTATAGAAGTTATGAATTGATGATGGATCGGACTCCTACCTATAGGGTTCAGACCAAAATGCGAGCCCTCGATTAAAATGCAAGGATGGTGCGCACTGGATTTCAGGGGCGCGAACGAGGTCGAGGTGGAATGAGACCAAGAAGGGGTCACGGACAACTGATATGTTACAATTGCAGAGGGCCAAGGCATTATGCCCACGATTGTACAAATCCGATGAGAGCATCATGTATATATTGTATCTAGTTTGATCATGAGACGAAGGACTGCCCCACACTGATAGTAAGGTTTTGTGATAAAGGAACCTGCAAATGATGAGGTCTAAGCCGCGTGAGGAGGACCCGAATGTAAACATCGTGCTCGGAAGCGGTATCATGACAGGAAATGACAAGGACAAGTAGCTTGAAGAGAGTACCTGGGTTCACAAGGCTCCAACAAAGGAACTAGAGTTCGATTTGGAGTACGCAAAGGAGACATTCATGGAAGCTAAGAAGAGATTCACGGAGGCCTCCACTTCAAGTAGTAAAGAACAACTAGCACCAGAGATGGACCCATCAATGCTCACTACCTTTCTAGAGACATGCATGAAGCTGCTTCATGACAATGAAGCAGTGAAAGGGCTGCAAGAACTCATCACTAGATGTACGGGACCCGGAGAACCGCACGTAGTCTGAAAGCTCAGAAAACACGCAACACAAATAGGAAGTGAGATGAGATTGACTATGCAAATCGAGGAATATGAAATGGATCAAGTGATTTTGGATCTAGGATTGGACGCAAATGTTCTCCCAAAGCAGACATGGGAGCGCATGGGTAGGCCTATGTTGCAATGGTCTCCTATTCAATTGAGAATGGCGAACCAGCAAAAGATCCTACCAATGGGAAGACTGCATGGACTAATGGTAGATATCAAAGATGCGAGTGCGCTTGCAGATTTCGAAGTGATAGATATTGTTGATGATAGAAATCCCTATCTTGCGCTATTGGGAATAGATTAGGCCACTGATACGAATGGAGTGATAAATCTAAAGAAGCACAAGATGATTTTTGAGAAAAAGTCACTGAGCGTCGTGGTACCCCTAAACCTTGTGGAGGGATCGTGCTACATAGATCCGGTGCACTACTGCGACAGCGACGACGATCTAGACTATATCTACAAGATAACCTCTTGGGAGAAGGATTGGGTGAATCCTACAGCGGATGGCAGGATTTTGTGGGAGTGCGAAAGCTCCTGCACATCAGATTCAGATGAAGAAATAGAACGATGGAAGAATCAATTACACGAGGAACAGCACCGTTTCGATACTCTGAAATGGGCACTGTGTGCTACGCCCACAAGGTGGTGGGGTACGCACCAGCAAAATTTTTGAGGACTGGTGGGAATGCAGATGAATGATGCGCCTACGATTTGGGAAACCTCAGATGCAGATAACAGATAAGTATGACAGATGAGATGACCCATGTACGCACCTCGCGAAATGGACCAAGGTATACAAGGAAGAGCCACAACCTGAGCGGGTGCATCTGTTCTATCATACCCTGGATATCATACCCACGAATTGGTATACTAAGATGGAGCTCCACCATGGCATGAGCGAATGGGATATCTTACGCGAAGGATTCATGTTAACCTTCACTTTTGAGGATCGTTGGTGGGATACTGTTGATGATGTGCTACAAGCAATAAAAGAAGCTATCTTCAAAATACCGAAGTGCCAATGAAAGTGCTTCAGCCGGAATGGGCGACCCAGCTGAGTTGCGTGCTGGAGTGTTACAATGTAAATATTGAGGAGGATGATGAGGATCCATGGAAAATTAACATTCCAGAAACTGAAGGCTGTCACGAGGTTCGAGGACCAATGATCGAAGATCTTGATATCACCGTGCTGCTAAAAACAAAATAGGTAAACATTAGGACAGAGGCTGAACCAAAATATGCAACACTCAATGATTATTTGGATGATGCCACAGTGGATAAGGTCGCTGAGTTATTCCGTGAGTACCAAGGCTTATTCCCGACCAAGATTATGGACATAAAAGGGATCTTTGGCAACTTAGGGATGATGAAGATCACCCTGAAACTCGACGCGAAGCCAGTTAAGCAGAGGCCTTACAGCTTGAATCCAAAGTATAAGGAAAAGGTCTGCATAGAACTAGACAAAATGCTCATAACCAGAATTATTGAGCTGGTGGAAGAATTCGACTGGGTAAGCCCTATGGTAGTATAGGAGAAAAAGCATAAGGGTGAGATAAGAATATGCATGGACCTCAGGAAGTTGAATGATGCTTGTATACACGACCCATTCCTGACATCATTCACAAATGAAGTATTGGAAAATATTGGCAGACAAGAAGCATACTCTTTCACAGACAGGTTCTCGGGGTACCACTAGATTAAAAGCGCACTGGAAGATAGGAGCAAGATGACCTTCATGACAAAATGGGGATTCTTTCAATACATCGTTATGCTGTTTGGCTTGAAGAACACGCCAGCCATCGTTTTGTGCATTGTTGTTGCTACATTCAAAGAATACATCCACAAGTTCTTGGAGGTCTATTTGGATGATTGGATTGTCTTTGGATTAGTTAAGCACCACATAGCAAGCTTATGCTTGATGCTCGATACTCATCGATGACACCAGATTGCGCTGAACCTTAAGAAGTGCACATTCTTCGTTCCCTTTGGGAACCTGTTGGGACATGTGGTCTGTAAAGAGGGACTAATGGTGGACCCTGCGAAGATTGCAATGATTCTAAATTTGGAAGCACCATGAAGTGTTAAACAACTGCGCGCTACCTTGGGACACATAGGGTACTACAGGAAGTTCATCAAAAGCTATGCCCAAATCACCATGCCGATGGAGAAATTATTAAAAAAGGATGTCACATTTTGCTGGAATGATGATTGCATGAAGAGCCTGGATGTCCTAAAGGGGAAATTGGCCTCCACTCCAATCCTGGTCTTCCCAAAATGGGATGTGGAGTTTCATGTCCATGTTGATGCGTCGTGTATCGTGCTGGGAGCAGTGATCACATAACAAGGCATAGAAGGCTTGGATCACCCTATCGCATTTGCAAGTTGTAGATTGTCCAAAGCTGAGAAGAACTATTCCACAACTGAGCACGAGGAGTTGGCGATGGCGTATGC
This sequence comes from Pinus taeda, assembly GCA_000404065.3. Taxonomy (NCBI): domain Eukaryota; kingdom Viridiplantae; phylum Streptophyta; class Pinopsida; order Pinales; family Pinaceae; genus Pinus; species Pinus taeda. The sequence goes on along the minus strand of APFE030600185.1, from coordinate 17,467 downwards.
GCTCCAAAAGTACCAGCACTACTTGCTAGGAGGACATTTCAAAATATATATAGACCATTTCACGCTAAAGTACTTGTTCAATAAGCTTGTGTTGGGGGGTTGCATATGTAGGTGGCTCTTATTGTTCCAAGAATATGACTTTGAGGTCGTGGTAAAACATGGACACCTGAACACAGGACTAAATCACTTGTGACGTATTGAGACAGGTGAGGAACCTACTAGTTTGGAGGAAGGATTACCTGAAGCACATCATTTTGCTGTACACGTTGCAGACGGGCACTTTGAAGATATAATCCACTTTCTGACAGTATGGACTGCGCTGAAGGAATACTCATCCAATAGAAGAAGGAATTGATGGTGTACGTAGCAAACATTTCTATCATCGCAGGGAACCTATATAAAATTGGAAATGATGAGATATTGCAAAGGCACGTACTTGAATTTGAACGAAGTCAAATCCTCATGGAAGCACATGGGGGCACTGCAGGAGGACACTATGCCGGACGAGCGACTGCACAAAATATTCTTCACACAAGGATGTGATGGCCAACTCTTCACCAAGATTTGAAAGCACACTCTAAGGCCTGCGATATATGTCAAAGGACAGGAAAACCATCATGAAGGGATGAGATGTCATTGAATCCACCAATGACACTACAGTTGTTCGAGAAATGGGCAATCGACTTTGTGGGTCTTATAAAACCTCAGGGAAAAATGGGCACACACTACATCATCACCGCGATAGAGTACCTGACATAATGGGTGGAAGCACAGTCGGTCAAATACTGCATGGCCGCTACAGTTGCGAAGTTTTTGTTTGAACACATGATGACCCAATTTGGATGTCTGAAGATATTAATGAATGATTGCTGTACACATTTCTTGAATGAAACCATTAGCCGCTCATAGAAGAGTTTTAGATGTATCATCAGAAAAGCACACCATATCACCCACAAGTCAATGGGACAGTATAAGTGTTCAACAAAATACTGGAGACTGTGCTAACCAAAGTGTGAAATGCGCAAAAAAATGATTGGGACCTTTGTATACTTGTAGTACCATGGACTTATAGAAAAACGTGTAAGAAAATGATGGGACAAACACCCTTTCGATTAGTTTATGGCATGGAAGCTGCAATGCTGATGGAATATATCATACCTACTCTATGCATAGTAGTGCTCATAGGAATGACAGAATGTGAAGCTCTCGAGGAAAGGCTTGCGCAATTGGAAGAACTGGAGGAGGAATGGTCCTTGGTTGGTTTTCATCAGCAGGTACAAAAGCAGCATCAAAAGGCCTAGTACGATCACCATATTAAGTTGCGCACATTCAAGGTAAATGACTTAGTGTTGATGTATGATAGTAAGTTTGAAAATTTTTTGAGAAAATTCAGAATGCATTGGTCGGGACCTTACATGGTTGAGGAGGTCACAGAAGGAGGTGCGGGCTAGTTAGTCAAACTAAATGGAGAACCCTTCCTAGGCAAAGTGAACGACAGCCACTTGAAGCCCTACATGGGTGGGCCGACTATCTGACTAGCCAGTAGAAGCATAGTCTTCAAGCTCCAAGAAGCTAGAAAAAGGCGCGTGACTATAAACATACACCAGTACATATGTATGGAAACAATTCAGACACAGAGATCTCAGAATAGCAGATGTAGTAGATTCAACAAGCAACAGCTCAGTGTGCTGCTGACCTCAGCATGATTCGAGAATAGTTGGAGGGACTCTGTGCAAAGATCACCGTGCCAATAGAGTGGCTCGAGGTTGAGTCACGAGTGTTGGGGGCCTGTTGGGCATGGAATCCTCCCAAGGCATGTTTTGGGGCTCAAAGCCCAATTTTTGACTCGAAATTGTTGTAAAGACTGTGAATTGCGGGTGTGGAGCGTGAAATGTATGATAGAGTCACAGGGTTGTCCGCCCTAGTTTTTTAATGTGATGTCGGTCTATCCATGGTCTACGGAACATGGGATTATATAAATAAAGCGAGCCTCTAAGTGTAAAAGATAATGAATAGAAATAAGGAAGCAAGAAAGAGAATAGAGTCAAAGTAGCTAACTGTGTCTTGGGTTGTACAGTAGGAGCAGGCTCTGCAGCTGAGTGCGCAGAGGCCTAGTAGTCCACAGTTGAGTTTGCGGACCCCTGCAGTTGAGTGCATAGGGTGGAGTCGAGTCTGTAAACTAAGAAGATATTAATAAAGAGAATTTTTATCATAATGTTGTGCATCTGTTCGTAGGTTAATGCATGCTTGTTATAAATTACAAATGTATTGTTTATTTATCGTGCACACCTGTATGAATGATTTACATTGCTAAGTATAACTTAACGCATACAACTAGGCTAAGTTAATAAAGTAATAGTTGAATACTATTAAGGACTTGGATAATAACACCGTTCACCCCCTAGTAGGGTTGTGCGAGGACAGCAGCTCAGGCTGTGAGGTATGGGAAAGTGCACGTAGCGACGTGTGCACAAAGTCGAACCGCGGACCACTTGAACTCATCATGCATCTCCAGGGTAGGAAACCTGGTTCTGGCACCCTCCCATACTACTTTGGGTGAGACATCAGTCTGCGCTTTGCGGATTGTTGCCGAATGGGCTAGTAGTACCAAGATTTGTTTGGCTAAATCACCTCCGAACTTGGGTCAAGCCCCAATAAGCTAGCACTGCTTGTAACACTTTGAATGTTGTCCTCTTTGCTGCAAAGTGACCTCCACAAGGTCCATCATAACAGGTCAGAATGATGTCAAAAAATTCCTCTTCACTTACACACCTTCTCAAGATTTCATATGGGCCAAGTTTGAAAATATTGCCCCCAATCCAGGTGAAGGGTGGCGCTTTTCCTGACTATCTTACTCTTTTCTTTGGAGGGAAAGTTTGGTGGGAATTGTGTTGATACCAAATAGGTTGCTATATCAGCAAACCATTGGGAGAGAATTGAAATAGCAAACAAATGCTCGTCTGGTAACTGGTCATCCACCATTCCTTCTTCACCTATAGGCAGATTCATCCTAGATAGAAAGTCTGCAACAACATTTTCCTTATCAGGCTTATCAACAATAGTAAGATCAAACTTCTATAATAAAAGCAACCATCTTATAATTCTAGCATTCACATCTAGTTTGTTCATTAAATATTTGATTGTAGCATGGTCAATATGCACAAATGTTTGGTAGCCTTTAATATAATGCCTAAATTTGTTTAATGAATGCACAATAGCTAGGAGTTCCTTTTCGGCCAATATAATTTAGCTTACCCTTTCATAGGTTCTTACTGATAAAATAGATGG